>JADLZN010009827.1:2500-15000 GCA_018155175.1 Sinocyclocheilus anophthalmus
CTCTCTCACACACACACACACACACACTCTCTCTCTCACACTCACTCACTCACACTCTCACATACACACACACACTCACTCACTCTCTCACACACACACACACACTCTCTCTCTCACACTCACTCACTCACACTCTCACATACACACACACACTCACTCACAGACTCTTACACACTCACTCACTCACTCTCATACACACACACACACACACACACACACACACAGGTCTTTGTTGTTGAGTTCTTGTGAAAGAGAGAGCGACATTGTCATTGGAAACCAACAGAGAAATGAAACCCTCATCACTTCCCAAATATGTCTCAGATTTATTGGAGTGATATGTTTTTATTAGAGTTCATCATCCTTAATCTAATCTAAAAATGCATCTCTGATTTTTCAAACCAATTTTCCCGTAATTTTTGTAGGGCGGGGCTTGATTTATTGAGTAGGAGTTGATTGGATGGTGAAAAATCTGTTACGTACCAGAAAAAAAAAGTTCTAATCTGATTTCCGTCCCACTTTTTTGAGCAATTTTTGTATTGAGTGAATAAATGTAGGTTGCTGTTGACCTTGAGACAGACGTGCATTGTGGGTATTGAAAGACAGCTAATGGGATTAAGCGAGAACAGGAACTTTAGTTTGACATCACTTCCTGTTTGCTTTGTCACAGACTCAAACTGAGTCTTTCTGTCTGTTCTAGTCCGGCTGATGGCTTGTTCTGTTTCTGGCTTTGAAATTAAACTCGTTTTGCTTTACACGTGAGGTTCAGATTATTACTCTTCATAAATGCCCCTGAAGCGCTCATAAATCACGTCAGATCTACTGATGCTGACCGGTTTAGCTATTATTATCGCAGCGTTTTAATGTCGAGGTGAAATTCTGGAATAGCTGGATCAATAAATGTGTGTGTATCCGTTGTTCTGATAAGATAACGCGTACACGTGTGATTATGGAGTTATTTATTAGTTTTCTTGATCTTTTCATCTGAGGTATGTTCTCTGGTTCTTGATGTTCGTCAGTTGTTTGACTGACAGCTGTCAATCAACCATCCCTCTCTTAAGAAAATAATCTTTGTTTCATTTATTAGTGTGTTGTTCATTCTGCGTTAATTTCTATCATGTGACAGTTTCAAATGTTTATAATTGCTGAAACTTTTATTATGGTATGTTGAATTATGTTACAAAAACAGGCTGAAAAGATAAACAAACTTGAGTGTTGTACAATTAAGAAAAAGTTTAATAACTTCTTTCAAAAAGCAAAAATAACCTATAAATAGCTAATAGAACTATACACAAAAAAATTGCAATTAATATAAGTAAACATATTTCGAACAGCTTTCAAACAAGAACAACTATAAAGAACATTTCAACCAAAAAAATTTGCAGAAAAAAAAATGGTGTAGAAAAATGTTTCAGAAATAATGACTAATTCCTTTCATGTTTAGTCCTGATTAATGTTCATGAATTAAACATGACATTTTGAAGTACAAAAAGACTGAAATTGTATTTTTGTGTCAAGCATACTCCGATATCTTTGTTTTATTTACAACTTAAAAAATATTTTTCTTTAGTATAAAAGACTAGCAACTTATTTTTGAAATTCAAATAAAAAAAAAAACTAAGAAGAAAATAAATATTTTCTAAAATCCCTTTGTATTTTAGTATTTTCTATGCTGTGTATCAAACAACACCAGAAACCTGATGATATTTAAGTAAGAAATATCTGATATAAATACAAAAAGTAATACATACAAAATATTGAAGATATACATATTTATTTATTTTGGAAAAAAATCACTTGTTTACACTTTAATCTGGACAATTTTTTTTATTTTATATTCTTTACAGTTGTTTCTTTTGCATTGTTCGAAATGTTTAAAATATGTTTACTTTTTGTTATTTTTTTATTGTGTGTAGTTTTATTGTATGTTATAACGTTTTTTTGTTATTTGAGAAAAAGTCAAACTTTTTCTTAAGATTAAAGCTCTTTTGTTTCAGCAATTATCATGATATAAACTTTTGAAGCGTCACACCGTCAGATGGTGTACATATAAGTTAAAGTAGAATTAAGAGACGACGCAGTAAACTCAGGAAGAGAGAGTCTTTTAGTTAGAGATGTAACGATTCACTCAACTCACGATTCGATTCGTGATTTATACTTGTATACATGATTACACTATAATAATATATAAATTTGCACTTACATATTCTTGTTCTTTTGTTAGTTTTTGATTGCTTCTGTTGTCCTCATTTGTAAGTCGCTTTGGATAAAAGCATCTGCTAAATGATTAAATGTAAATGTAAATAACAAAACTACATTGAAATTTAAAACAAGCCCCAAATCAAATAAATAAATAATACAAATAAAATGAATCTCTTAATATAAACAAACTAAGGCTTTGTCTGTGCACTTTCCATGTAAAATTAGAGGCAACCACTGCATTTTAATCACGATCCAAACAAAGATACTGCATACACGCAACACGAGCAGTTTTTAATCTAAATTAGATTGCATAGCAAAAACAGAATGGTTTGACTTCAGTTTTGTGAAACTATACATAAATATCTGCATGAAACAGAAACAGCACACGAGCTGAACGAGACGCAGATTCACTCTCTGCCAGCAGAGGCGTGGGACCCGCACGCCTTTAAGCCTTTCCTTGCGTTTACCGACTGTAAACAAAGCAGAGCTGCGTTATGAACAGCAATGATAGTGTTTCCTTGGTTACTGCTGTAAACAAAGCAGAGCTGCACTTGTGAACAGCAGTGATACAGTGTTTCCTTGGTTACTGCTGTGAACAAAGCAGCGCTGCGCTTATGAACAGCAGTGATACAGAGTTTCCTTGGTTACCGCTGTAAACAAAACAGAGCTGCTGCTTATGAACAGCAATGATACAGTGTTTCCTTGGTTACCGCTGTAAACAAAGCAGCAGTTTTGAACAGCAATGATACAGTGTTTCCTTCGTTACCAATGATTAACACCCCTAAGCAGAGCCTGCCGGCTTATGGAACAGCAGCCATACAGTGTTTCCTTGGTTACCACTGTAAACAAAGCAGAGCTGCACTTACGAACAGCAATGATACAGTGTTTCCTTAGTTACCACTGTAAACAAAGCAGAGCTACGCTTAAGAACAGCAATGATACATCGTTTCCTACCGCCGGTTCCACGACTGTAACAAAGCAGAGCAGGCACTTTTGCATGAACAGCAATGTGATAGATGTTTCATTGGTTACGCCCGTAAACAAAGCAGAGCTGCGCTATATGAACAGCAATGATACGGCTGATTTCCTTGAACCGTTACCGCCCCGTAAACAACAGCAGAGACTGCCGCTTATGAACAACAATGTACGTGTCGTTTCCTTGTCTACCGCTGTAAACAAAGCACAGCCCGCTGCCGCGTATGAACAAACGCAAATGTGAATACGGTGCTTCCTTGCAGTTACCGCCGGTAAACCAAAGCAGAGCCTGACGCCCTTAAACGTGAAACAGCAGCAATATAGTGTTTCCTTGGTTACTGCTGTAAACAAAGTAGCGCTGCGCTTATGAACAGCAATGAATACAGTGTTTCCTTGGTTACCGCTGAAAACAAAGCAGAGCTGCGCTTATGAAACAGCAATTGACTACAGTGTTTCCTGCGCTTACCACTGTAACAAAGCCAGAGCTGGCCGACTTCGGTTTGGCATTTGAACCAGCCTAGGATACAGTGTTGCCTTGGGTTACGCCCCTGATAACAAAGACCCAAGAGCCTGCCCCAGCTTATGAACCGCCAATGAGACGTGTTTCCTTGCGGTACCACTGCCATAAACAAAGACAGAGCGGCCGCTTACATGAACAAGCCATTGATACAGATGACTTCCTTGCGTGACCGCTGTAACAAAGCAAGATGCGAACTTATGAACAGCAAATGATACAGTGATTTCCTTGCGTTACCGCTTGTAAACAAAGCAGAGACCGAGGCAATTCGTGCAAACAGCAAGTGATAGTGTAGTGATTTCCTTGCGTTACAGCCTGTAAACAAAGCAGAGCTGGCGCTTGGTGAACAGCAGCATGAATAGGTGTTTCATTGGATTTAACGCTAGCGAAAAACAAAGCAGAGAATGGCCGACTTATGAACAGCAAGGATACGGTTGTTCCTTGGTTACGCCTGGACTAAACAAAAAGCAGCCAGCGCTAGCCCATGCAACTTTAATATGCGATTATCATGGAGGCAAGAGTGAGCCCGAAAGAAAAAAGCCAATCTTAAACTTTTCTAAAGCACTAAGGATTCCCCTCAGACATACATTACATATAAAATCCTACAACTAAATGACTCGGCTGATTTGTTTAGCATCTCAATCGATTTAAATGGTCACATATTTGAATTGATTTTCAACCTGCTCGCGGTTAATCGTTACATCACTATCTTTTAGGGTTGGTGGTCTGCTCTGCGAACACAAAGGTCGCAGGTTCAATCTCAGGTTGAAGAGTTACAGAGATGCTTGATGAGATGTTAACCTAGTAATACTACTTTCTGTGTGGATTAAAGAATACCTTCTGAACGACAGACATCCCACACTGCAAAAAATACATTGCTATACTTCACTCACAACACACACACACACACCACAACACAACACACACACACACACACACAAGCACTCACACACACCAGCGCAACACAGCACACACACACTCACTCACGCACCAGACGCACACACCACAACACGCACTCACGACAGACGCACCACGACCTCACAAATCACACTCCCTCACTCACGGCACACACACTAACCACACCACACTACCCCCCCCCCCCCCGCTCACTACGAACACGCACGCACACACGCACGCACACACACAAACAAACACACTCACTCAAGCCACAGACGCACACACTCACACACACACTCACTCACTCACGCACACACACTCACTCAAGCACCCACGCACACACACACACACACCACACACACACACTCTCTCACACTCTCACACACACACGCACACAATCACACACACACACACACTCACTCACGAACACACACACACACACACACACTACTCAGAACTAGACGCCGACAACACACACACACACTCACAGTCACACACACTCACAGTCACACACACTCACAGTCACACACACTCACAGTCACACACACAATCACACACACACTCACATTCACACACACACACACACACAAACAAACACACACACACACAAACACACACTCACTCACGCCACAGACGCCCCACACACTCACCACACACACTCACTCAACTCACGCACACACACTCACTCACGCCCGCACGCACGCACACACGCACACCACACAAACACACACCTCACTCACGCACAGGACGCACACACTCACACACACACAAACACTCACTCACTCACACACACACTCACATTCTCTCACACACACACACACACTCACTGCCATCACACACACACACACACATGCACACACTAACGCACACACATTAACGCACACACGCACACACACACACACACACACTCACCACGCACAGACGCCACACTACTAACAACACACTCACTCACTCACGCCCAACACACACTCACTCAGCTCACTGCACGCACACCACACCCATATACACTACACTCACACACAACACACCCCACGCATAACACACCACACTCACAACACACTCACTCACGAACACACAAAAACAACTCCATCACGCACACACAGCAACACACACACACACATACGTAACTCACGCACAGACGCACACAATCACCACACAACAATCACTCACTCCGCACACACACTCACTCACGCCACGCACGCACACATATTACACTCAATCACAACACTACACACACACACACCACACCTCACACACACACACACAAACACACCACACACACACACAAACACACCACACACACACACAAACACAAACACAAACACACACACACACACACTCACTCACGCACACACACACACACACACACACACTCACTCACGCACAGACGCACACACTCCCACACACACTCACTCACCCACGCACACACACACACACACAAACAAAAAACACACACACACACACACATATATACACTCACTCACTCACTCACACACACAAAACACACACACACACCACACACACACACACTCTCACACACAGTCTCACACACACACACACTCTCTCTATCACTCACTCACTCACACACACACACACACACACACACCCTCACCACACACAGACGCACACCACACACTCACACACCACACACTCACTCACACACACACACAAAAACACAAACACACACACACAAACACACAAACACACACACACACTCACTCACGCACCCACACACACACACACACAAACACGCACTCACTCACTCACTCACCCACACACACATCTCAATCACTCCACGCACCAGACGCAACACAGCACACACACACACACACACACTCAACTCACACACAGACGCACACCACTCACACACACCACTCACTCACTCACAGACACACAAACACACTCACGCACGCAACGCACACACACCCACATATACACTCACTCAACACAATAATACAACACACACACACAAAACGACACACACACACTCACTCACGCCTACACACACACACACACACACACACTCACTCAAGCACACCCACGCACACAAACACAAACAACACACCACTCACTCACGCCAGACAGCCAACACTCAAACACACATCACTCACCTCACTCACGCACACCACTCACTCACGCTACTGCACGCACACATTATACACTCAGCACACACACACACACGACACACAACACACACTCACACACACACACACAAACAACACACACACACACACACACCACACATCACTCACGCACCGACGCCACTCACACACCACACTCACTCACGAACAAACACACACACACACACACACCACTACACACACACACACACACACACTCACACACACAATCACTCACTCACACAATCACTCACTCACTCACTCACACACACTCACACACACACACTCACATTCACACACACTCACACACACACTCACTACACTCACACACACACACTACACTCACACACACACACACACAATCACTCACGACAGACGCACACCACACTCAAACACATATACAAGCTCACATCCTACAAACCACGAAAACACACAAAAACTCACTCACGCCCACAGACCGAACAACATCACCACACACAATCCTACCAGAACAACACACTCACTCACGCACTGGCAAGCACACAAACACACACACACATATACACTCACTCGCCCGCACACACACACACGACACACATATATACACTCACTCACTCACTCACACAACACACACACACACACACTTACACAAGGCCGTTTCAGCTGTCTAGGAATGATGAAATCTCCACCATCAGTAATGTGCGGGTGAAGTCGAGTTCAGTTCCGTCGCTGAACCTTTAAAGGACGCTTAAAACATATCACAAGTCTGAGACGAGGAAGAAGAAAGTAAGGAGAAAACAAACCGCATTGAATGATTTTAAGGTACGACCTCTAACATCTGCGCACTACCTAGTAAACACAGACATGTAGAAAGAAATAGCCAGTTCAAAGGAATGCAGCGTGGCGTGTAGAACTGCGACATAAATGTGAGGCGGTCGCAGAGCATCAAAACAATACAATATGATGTCATTTCTCTTATACATGACTCAGACAACATAATAAACCCCCGCAGATCGTAATGTGCCATTTTAACTCATAGTTTCTGTCTGGTCTCGTGAGCATAAAGTCTGGTCAACATCGCTGTTATATTTTCTAGTCCTCGTAACTGCTAGACAGGAAGAGATTAAGCAGATAAGACAGATGACTTGTTTGCTGGATATTTGCTTAGTTTCTCTTTCTACTTGCCGATGTTAATCAAAACGCGTGAGATGTCTTTCAAAGATTTGATAGTGATGAAGCCAGAATACTTGCTCAAATAAAGTGATAGATTCTTCTTTAAAGTTGTAATATTATCAGTTGGAACGTGTACACATGAAATTTTTCCTGCCTGCAACGACAGATAAAGGTGTGAAATTCTCATTAAAAAAACCACAAGACTCATAAGACACATCAAACTTATATGGGGTTTCTCGTTCACCAGATGCTGCATCTGTTCGGCTCACAATTAATGCTTAAAATACTTAAATATTATTACAATTTAAAATATGTCTCTATGTGAATATCTGTTAAACTGTAAAGTATTTCTGTGATGCGCAGCTGTATTTTCAGCATCATTGCTCCAGTCTTCAGTGTCACATCATCTTCAGAAATCAGTATAATATGCTGCTCTGCTAGCTCGAGGAAACATCTCTGATTTATTATCAGTGTTGAAAGATTTTTGCAATAAAAAATAAAAGAGATTTAGATGAATAGGAAAGACTCAATAAGAACAGCCTTATTGCTTTTTTTTAAATAGAGAAAGCTGTTGTAACTTATAAATGATATATTTACTGTAATGGTTTCATCAATTAATGCATCCTTGCCTGACTAAATTGCATCTAATTTCTTTAAAAATAAAATCTTACGTGACCCCCATATTTTAAATTTATGTATTATATTATTTAGTCATAAAATTAATCCCATAATTTTCACGTACCATAATTACATCTAGTATTATTCTTTGCCGATTTTTTTTCCCCCATTTCCAAAAAAACAAAAGCCACACCATTTCCTCAATTCACTTACTGTAATACAGCAAACTTTGTACTGCGCGATTTTTTTACCTTTTTTTTTTTAAAAATAACCAAAATTAAAGCATTAATTAAATACTCATGAGTACTCATTCTTACATAATTAAAAATAGTATCTTCATTTCCTGCGTGAATTTTCTTTAAATATGTGATGCAAAACAAAATATCTTAAAGGGGTCATCAGATGCCCAATTTTCCACAAGTTGATATGATTCTTTAGGGTCTTCATGAAAAGTCTATAACATACTTTGGTTAAAATTTCTTAATTGTAGTGTAAAACAACATCCTTTTCACCCTGTCAAAAACAGCTAGCCCTCACAGCAACCCGTTTCGCGTGCATGTCCTTGTAAAATGCACTAATGAGCTCATGCCTGAACCACCGCCCCTATATTCCTGTGTGAACGACACAGACCAATGAATCTGACGAAAGACTGGATATGAAGAAAGGGTTATAATTTTTGGGGATTTAAAAAAAAGCACTGGGTGTTTTTTTTTCGTTTATTTTACTATTAGAGAAATGTTGTATTGTGTACACACACCGCCAACACACATTTATGTTCAAGTAAACAAGTAAAACAACAAGTAAATGTGAATTTAGCATCTGCAATGCAAACTAATTTCTTATTTGTTTCCTTTTGATATTGTGCAGAGATCCAGCTGCATTCCATCCTTGTTATTTTGCGAGATTTTAGTGTGTAATATGCATCAGACTCTTTCTGCCGCAGTTTCTTGTAATTAGATATTGTTTGTCTCTGTCTGTGTTCACATGTTTACAGGCAATAGGTTATGTTCTGCTGTGAGTTAATTTGTTAAACAAGCTGCTATCAGAGAATGTATTTGTGTGAGTTCCCACACACACACACACAGCACCCCAACACATTCTAACTCGTATTGTGGTTTTGGTGGTGTGGGGCATGAACAAACACACAAACACACACACACACACACTCAGTCTTTGTTTATAGTTCTCTGAGCACCTGCAAACAGCCTCGGGCAGTAATTTCTCTCTTTCTGTGGGTCTTTCTCAATTTCCTGCAGTACTAGAGTTGAGAACACCCTCCTCAGTGTGTGTGTGTGTGTGTGAGAAATACCTGAGTGTGTGTGTGTGTGTGTGTAACTGTGTGTGTGTGAGAGATGGGTAAAACAACCTTTCTTCTGCGACGTGCCTCAGCGCCGCTCCATCAATCTTTAGATTGCTTCTATTGCGAGCCAGTGCGGCTGATGTGGATCGTGGTTGCAATCATGCGATACGTGTTGATTTTATTAGTCCCATTTGTATGATGGTGAGAAATACTTGCTACAACCAGTAGCACTCTCTCTCTTCTCCTCTCTCTTCTATCTAGCTCTCTCTTCCTCCTCTCTCTCTCTCGCGCCTACTCTCCTCTATCTCCTGCTCTGCATCTCTCTCTCTCTCTCTCGCTCTATCTATCTATCTATCTCTCTTTCTCTCTCTCTCTCGCGCTCTCTCTATCTCCTCTCTCTCTCGCTCTCTCTCCTCTCGCTCTCTCTCTTCTCTCGCTCATCTCTCTCTCTCTCTCTCTAAACTCTCTCTCTCGCCTCTTCTCTCATCTCGTCTCTCTCGCCTCTCTACTCTCTATCTCTCGCGCTCTCTCTCTCTCTCTCTCTCTCTCTCTTCTCGGCTTCTCTCTCTCTCTCTCTCTCGACCCGCTCTCTCTACCTCTCTCTCTCTCTGGTGTCTGGGGAAAGTGAAAGATTCAATCTTCTCTTTATATTCATTATTCTCTCGTCTCTCATCGGGAAGCCCGTGATGAATAGCAGTGAGACGGATCACACACACCCACACACACACACACACACACAGTTCACTCAGGTTGTTGTGAGATTAATTGACGAGGTGTTGTTCACTGAATAGATGTGTTATGTGTTGGTGTGAATACGAGATAATGTTGTTTTGACGGAAGTACATCAAATGATAATAAAAGCTGCATATAATATGGTTAAGCAGCCAAAGCCGACAGTCCCATGGGCTAAAATATAGTAAATAATTAGTCTTAATGACAAAAAGTTTTTTTTAGAGGCAGAGATAGAAATAAGTAAACTCGTTTACTCATAGTTAGTTACTAACTTTAATAATACTAAATAAAATAATAATAAGAATAATAAAAAAATTCTTAAATTTAACACAAATAAAATTAATTGTCTAGCTCATGGGTCCATTAAATAAATTAAACGATTAGTCATTGTTATGTTATGTAATTAACTAATGCTTATCAAATAGAATGTTACCAAATTATCATTAGATCTGTATAAAAACTGAAGTTGCACAGCTTGATCGAAAACAAAGAAACGTACTGGATTTGAATGCATTTCAGCTTAGACTTCATAGATGTTGCTCTTTCTTAAAATATCTGCAGTCACTGAACGTTTTTGACATCATCTCAAAAGAATAAATAAGGGAAAAATATTATAGATCTAATTTTATAAAGAAGCACAAAGCTATTTTGCGGACTATTGGACCGTTTTGCTTGGTGACATTATTTAGAATTATTAAAAGTAATGATGATAATAAAAAAGTAAAAATGACTTTTTGTCTTTCATTGGATATATATTTTTTAAATTTCCATTTGTTTTCATTACTGCGCAACAACTTTTTTTATTTATATTTGTCAATATAAATGTAAAGACAATAGAACAAATGGAACAAAATCCGTTTTTCTGCATTATAATCAGAATGTTTTTCTTTAAATTATGAAAATAAAATGTACCAGAAAATAATTAATAATCTAAACACAGATGTGACACATCGGTGTTATAAAATAATGGCAACACTTTCAATAAGCTCTCTTGTTAACATTAATGCGTTATCTAACAGAAGCTATGAAAGAGACATTTATTTTTCTACATAATTTATTAATAGTTCAAAGTGCGTTAACTAAATTACATCCATACAGCATTAACCGATACAATTTTACAATTTAATAGTAAATGTTGAAATGAACATTAACAAACATTCTGCAGCATTTATCAAGTATTGTTGATTGTTAGTTCATGTTAACTAATGCAGGCAACTTCATTTAACTAATAAAATATTTTGTATTTTAACTACATTGTAACTCTTTTTAACCTTATTGCACAAATAAAGTCAGCTGCTGCTGGAATAACGCACTGAATCTCAGGTTTGCTCTTTCTTTGCCTGGACCTTCAGGAACAGTGTCCTGGGGACATTAGAGACTAAAGTTGAAGTTTTGTGTGGATGTACACAGCAGCATGTTTGGAGGAAACGTCTGCTTGTATTTATTGTAAATGTGTCTATTGCTGCATGTCGAGGCGTCAAATGTAACCAAAGATTTTCCACAACAGAAACAGTGTCTTTGTTTGGTGAAAACACGCGCTTGCATCCCAGCATCAAACCCTGATCGCTTCATCTGTCATCAGCTCACAGGGTTTGAAGAGTTCATCTGAGAAACTCGAGGCTTTAAGGGATGCACCGATAGGATTTTTTGTGGCCGATACCGATTTTAACAACCACTTATTGGCCGATACCGATACCGATATTTGTCACTTCCTCTCTTATCTGACATGTTGGCATCGAAATAGAGATAATTTTGATCATGTTTTTTTTTTTTTTTTTTTCTATTTTTTTTCGGGGGGGGGGCGGGGGGAAGGGGTGGGGGGGGAAAAGAAAGCCAAAGTGCAAAAACACAATGCAGGAAAATTATACTAGCAGTTTTATTGCTGCATCATCAAATAATTTCTAACGAACATGGATTGGATCCATTTAACATTCAGCAGGCCTACATAAATACAACAGAACAAAGATACATATTAAATAAACAGTGCTTT
>JADLZN010009827.1:20000-74211 GCA_018155175.1 Sinocyclocheilus anophthalmus
TTGGTGCAGTAGAACGAGATAGCTTGATTTAAAACTTTGAATTTAATAAAAAATGACAAGTAAGCAGTCCAGTAATACATAAGAAACAATAAACAATTACTAATGATAGAACACCAGAAATAATAACGATCAAATGAAATTACTACTTTTTAGTTTTTCAGGTAGGTCTAACAGTTGGGCTATTAAGAGATTTAGTTTTTTTTTTTACCAATTTTATCCAAATAATGTTTAGTCCTAGAAGGCTATTATTATCAGAACACGCGAGCATAAAATAGCGGTTAGCAGATCAATAAATGAGAGGGCAGAGTTGCCCATATACCACACATCACGTTACAACACAGTAGGGCTATTGCAGACAGAAACAATACTGTACTCAGAGGTGGAAATAGTACAAAAATATTCTACTCAAGTAAAAGTACCAGTCTAAAAATCTTCTCAAGTAAAAGTAAAAAGTAGCTTGTTTAAAATGTACTCATTACTTTTTAACAGTGGGAGGGAGGCAAAAATGGAATATAGGGTGTCAAACTCAGTTCCTGGAGGGCTACAGTCCTGCACAGTTTAGATGTAACCCTAATTAAACACACCTGATCCAGCTAATCAAGTAATTTAGATTTATTTGAAAACTACATGGTATGTGTGTTTGAGCAGGGTTGGGACCTAAAAAAAAAAAAAAAACCCCCTCCCCCCCAGGAACTGAGGTGTTGAACAACCCTGCGATAGGCCTATTAATCCAAACTAGGTGTTTTTAATTAAAGGAATCAGTCATTTAGAATAATAAGACATTTGGGTTGTTACCAAGCAAATGAAATCAGTATCAACAAAATTAATCTTTGCAATGCAGAGGAAACACTTTTACTCAAGTACATTTTATTTGAAGTATTGTACATTTTAAAACACATTAATTACTGAGTAAAAAAAAAAAACGCTCCCTGGAAACTACTGCAGTAAATAATGGGCAGGAGAGCAAACTGGCACTAAAATCACAAGAGAGATGCAGACGGACCAGACAGGCGTTACGGTGCAGACCCAGCTGAAAACAAAACCCTGTCGTATTCTGCTGAAGTTGAACTCGAAGGAAATGAAGTGAACCCCTGGTCATATTTATGCTCTATTATGCAGTGTAAGTTGTGTTTGCCTAGGGAGACCAAACTAGCAGCTTATAAAATCTCGACATCAACCCTCGACAGTGTAGACAGTCTTTAGCTGATGCTGCGCGGCACGACACGACAACTATCGCGTCCAGTGTAGACACGGTGACGAATGATTTGCAGATCTTCAGTACCACTGACAAACATATAATCTAGTAAAATGTGTTGTAAGTACTGCCGCTCCATAGTATAAACAGAGTACGTGCGATCGTGCCGAAATCTTGAAATTGAAACTATAAACCATCGGGTGGGGGGGGGGGATCACGATGCTGGCTCAACATTGTGATGTCTATCAGCCATCGGCCCAACACGGGTTAAAACAACAATTACGATATTCTCGCAGACGATATATATATATATCGCACACCCTGCACCACTGTCTTTTTGGCTAATTTGTGCAAAACCTTTTGCTAAACTGTCAAAGCTTCATTTTAACCACCAATGCAACGATGCAAGTATTTAACTTACCTCTACATGCTTGCGAAGGGTTGATGTCGAGATTTTATAAGCTGCTAGTTTGGTCTCCCTAGGTAAACACAGCTTACACTGCACAATAGAGCTTAAATATGTTCACTTCATTTCCTTCGAGTTCATCTTCAGCAGAATCGACCAGGGTTTCTGTTTTCAGCTGGGTCTGCCCGTACCGCCTGTCGGTCCGTCTGCATCGCTCTGTTATTCTTTAGTGCCAGTTTGCTCTCCTGCCCATTATTTACTGCATTAGTTTCCAGGGAGCGTTTAGTTGTTGTTTTTTTACTCCGTAATTAATGTGTTTTAAAATGTACAATACTTCAAATAAAATGTACTTGAGTACAAGTAAAATTACAGATTTTTAAAAATATACTTTAAAAAGTAGAATTACACAAAAAGGCTACTCAATTACAGTAACGCGAGGTAAATGTACTTCGTTACTTTTCCTGACTGTACTACATAGATCTTCCTGTCGGCTCCGATACTATGGGGTCATGGGGCCCAATACCGTCTTGGTTTCAACATTCTTTCCAAATCTTACAACCATGACAGAGTTTTTATTTTTAGGTGAACTATACCTTTAAATGACCAATGCCAGACTTGAATATATGCTATTGCATTTCATTGGATGAGATATCATGTTTCTCTGCGTCACTCATTGAATTTCTGCATTTTCCCGTTTCTTGTGTTTCTCTGTTGTTTCACACACACATTGTGGCAGTATTGTCACAGCTGTAATACTCACCCTGGACATGATGTACTGTGCCATTCACTGCAGGAGAGCACACACGCTTTAGGACAGACTCCTCTGGTGTGTGTGTGTGTGAAGTGTTGTGGTGTGTCGTGTGGCTGTGAGATGTGATGAGTGACGTGAGTGTGTGTGTGTGTGTGTGTTTGAATGGTGACTGAATGGTGTCACAGTGATGCATCTGAGCACGTGCAGAAGGAACAGCTCACTTTGTGTTCGATCGCCCACAGAGCCAGACCACAAATACCTCTGTCTCCTCCCTGTCTCTCCCCTTCCTCTCCTCCTTCTTCTCTCTTCTCCTTCTTTCACCTCTCCCTTCCACCCTCACCATCTTCTGCCCTCGTCGACGTGTGTGCAACTCGTCCTACCCAGGACTCTCCGCCTGCTGATCTGTTCCAAGCCCCCATTCTCCTCCCCCCCTTACCTCCCATTTTCTCTCTGCCATTCGGAACACTCTCTGCCCGCCACTTCTTCTCTCCCTCCTCCCCTCATTCCCCGCCCCCCCGTCCCTCGATCTCGTCTCCTCCTCCTCTCCACCTCACCCCCGCCCCCCCTCTAGCTCGTCCCCATCTCTCTTCTCTCTCTCTCCTCTCTCTCTCTCTTCTCTCTCTCTCCCTCTCTCTCTCTCTCTCTCTCTCTTTCTCTTTTTCTCTCTCTGTCTCTCTCTCTCTCTCGTTCTCTCTCTCATAGTCCTCCTCTTCTCTCTCTCTCTCTCTCTCTCTCTCTCTCTCTCTCTCTCGTCTCTCACTCCCACACACACACACACACACACACACACACACACCCACCCAACACACCCACACACGAGATGGATGGATGATGGATGCAGCTGTTGGTTTCACACTGTGAACACAATTCTGACACTCTGTCTCGCTCTCCATCAGGACCGAATAACTAGAGTTTTCCCACGTTTTTTTTATGCCAAAACATATTGCATTATTTTTGCTCAATGAATTGAGAACATTTGGTTTTAACTTGCTAAATAAAAATGGTAAATAAACTGCAACTGATATGAAATACGAAAAACCGCCTTATGTATTATTTTATTTTAGTGTATTGTTTCAGGTATATTATTGATAGTTTTTAAATAATACTTTGAATGAGCTTGGGTGGTTTATCAGCAAATTACAGTTTTCATTTTCGAATTTTAGCTTAAGATTTGAGTATTTTGTTGTAATAACCTATTTAGTCATTTTTATAATTTACTATTTAGGGTTAATTTATTTTAATGGTCATAGTTAAATATATTTTTTTATATATAGCATGTCATTTTATATTAAACATGTCAGTTTTAGTCATTTTGTGCTTCCACTTAACTAAATCAACATTAGACAGGTTCCCTGGCCACTACCTGAAATTATTTATTTTAATTTTAATTTTAGCTTAAGTTTTAATTAAGGGTTTTTTTATTTAATAATTTTATGCTTTTCTCGATATATATATTATATATATAATATATATATCCTATATATACCAATATATATAGTATATTACATACTCATTTCTGTTTCTAGATTTTTATTTCAATCTTAGTTTAGTTTTTATTATTCATTTTTAATACTTTTAGTACTACATTTAGTGCTATTTAGGTTATTTTAGTATTTTAGTACTTTGTTTTAACAAATAATTGACGCATTGCTTAGGGAACTGACTGAAATAAGTTTTAATATTTTGATTTAGCTTTTATTTTTTATTTTACTTTTAGTTTAGCTTAATTTTTTGTAAAAAAGTGCTTTTGCCATTTTTTTAATTTAGGTTTAATTTAATTTTTATTTCAATTTAATTTTAGATTTTGCTAATTTACAGTTAGTGATTTTAGTGCTTCAATTTAAACAAAACAAATTAAACTCATTGCTTTGGCAGCTGAAATAAGTTTGTTTTTCATCTAATATTTCAGTTAACAAAAATATTTTCAATAGTTTTAGTTTTAATTTCAGTTAACTTTAATATAAATCCATAAATATCAGGGATAAGTCAATAACTGAATATGATCTATAAACTCTCTGTTATCAGTATCAAACAAGCACAAAGGCTGCACACGATCTATTTTTAGCAACTTTTTTGCAGTTATTGCTAAATATGATAACTTAACCTTTCAAACTGCTTTTTTATCGTCTGACGTCACTGGTTCTTTCTTACTTTTCAACCACTTGTTTCATGTCTGCTTTCTATAAATGAATCTGCTCAGATAAGTGAATAAAAGGCTGTTTTCCATAAATTCTTAAAGGAGACATATTATGCCCCTTTTTACAATATGTAATATAAGTCTCTGGTGTCCCCAGAATGTGTCTGTGAAGTTTCAGCTCAAAATACTCCACAGATCATTTATTATATCATTCTGAAAATGCCTATTTTGAGTGGAAGCAGAAACATGCTGTTTTTCGGGCCTGTCTCTTTAAATGCAAATGAGCTGCTGCTCCCCGGAGTCCCCGCCCCCTTTTCCAGAATAGAGCTGCACAGCTCGTACCTGCTAAAAACATCTGTTTTGGTTCTGATTATCATGTTTATCGCGCTGAAATCTTGCGTTTTAACCCATATGAGTTTACACTTCTGATATAGGGTTTTCTGAGCGCACACATCCGAAGCACACGCACAGAAAGCGGCTGTCACAGCATGCGAGCACTAAACTAAGTTCTCATTCACACACAAGTTTACGTTAAAAACACACATGAGTTACAAAAACAGTTGGTTATGTCTGTGAAGATAAACAGCTGGGAAATGAATAGCTTGTTTATTTGAGATCTGTGTGGCAGCAGCAATATACAGTAGCCTAAATAAATCAATAAATGCACTGCTCTGTTGTCTCCTCTGAGGCTGGGACTCTAAACAGTGTTCTGAGCTCGTCTGTGCAGACAAACACAGAACAGTTAGCATGTTTTGCTCAAACTTTCTCCATGGCATTAGAGCTGGTACACCGCTGTCGCTTGTGAAATCAAAATGACGGCGCTGTGGGTGTAAACTTACAGATTAAGGGGCGGTAATATTATAATGAGATCCCCTTTGAGATCAACCCTTTGCCGCTCGGCAACCAAGAGCGAAGCAAAAATCATACGTGCGGGTTTTCCTCAGAAAAAAGGCTTCCCAAAATAAAGTTACTGGGTTCATCTTTTTCACGTTTCCTTGGTTGGTAGATGCACCGGAGACCTGATTATAGCACTTACAACCTGGAAAAGTCTGATTTTCATGATATGTCACCTTTAAATAATGCAAGTTTTGTGAACTTACAGCGCTCCCGAAGGCGATGTGAGGAATTACACAACAGCACATGCTGAAGTACATGAGAAAAGAGAGAGAGGTTGTGTTTCAGTCTTTGTGTTTAGGGGTTGCTCTGACATCTCTTTCCTGCTGCTGTCGTTCTTCTCTCTGGCTTTGTTCGTTTCTCCCACTCGCTGAAAAATTGAAATTCTTCTCACACTGCAGGATGAATAAACCTACTGTTACTCGGCCAAACATCTCTCTCTCTCTCTCTCTGCTTTACTTCTGCCTTTCTCTCTCTCTACATGTGTCCATCTCTGTTTGTTTCTCTTCTATAATTTCTCTTTTCACTCTTTCTTTTTCATCTTTTCTTCGTCCCCATGGTTTTTATGTCCCAACATTTTCAGCTTTCAACAGGTCAAGCAGTGACAGCTTAAACTGTGTTGTGGTGAGAGAGAGAGAGAAGAGAGTGTGTGTGTGAGAGAGAGAGAGAGAGAGAGAGTGTGTGTGTGTGTGAGAGAGAGAGAGAGAGTGGTGTGTGTGTTTGTGTGTGTGTGTGAGAGAGAGAAGGAGAGAATAGAGTGTGGTGGGTGTGTTGTTCCTGAGCGATAGAGAGCGGTGTATATAGATGTGTGTGTGTGTGTATCTGATGTGTTGTGTGTGTATCTGATGTGTGTGTGTGTGTGTATCTCTGTGTGTGTGTGTGTGTGTGTGTGTTTTTGTGTTTGTGTTTGTGTTTGTGTGTTTGTTTGTGTGTGTTGTGTGTGTGTGTTTGTGTGTTGTGTGTTGTAAGTTTTAAAGTATGTCCGTTCATAATACAGCGTACTCAGTCTACCCCGTTTGAGAAGGTGCGTCAGGTTCGCTTGACTCCAGATCTTCTCTCTTTGGTGTTTGATGGATTGAGGTTTGATCCTGCTGACTTATTAAGGGCAGTTTTGACTCTGAATTCGTGGTACTCTGAAGTTCTGGTACTTAATTGCCAATTGTTTGAAATACAATATTGCCAATGCAACAGACTCTCCCAAAAAATAACAAAACACTGAAGAATGTTAAGAATACTTTCTTATTCTGTTGTTATAGTACATACTACCAATTGTATAATGTGTAAAGTATTTTTTAATGAATTGTATATTCATTTATATTTTATAGTATTTTAAAAATGTTAATTTATTATGTTGATGATCATTAATTTATAACCTTGTTTTACTCATTTACCGTAAAATAGAAATAACAATTCAATTACTGAATTACATACTCTCTTAGTTCTATGTCTTTTTAATTCATTTTCCCCATAATTTGAATCATCCAATTAATTCAACTGTTAATTCATAAACCTTATGTATATTTATTTATTCTTATTTAAAATAAATAAATGAACATTAAGATATTATTGCGCAACGCTGACCGTCACACGTCATCCTCCCGGAGCTGCTTCCCGTTTACCCCAGTGAGCGCAAGCTAGATTAAAGTATTTATTACGTTTTGAATATGGATATTTTCTTACAAAAACGCATTGATTTGCTACAGAAGACACTTTTTTTATGGATGGGCACTTTTTTTTCACTTCTTTTGGACTGATGCATTCAACACCCACTGAGTGACATTAAACAGCTTGAAAGATCAAAGACCAGTTTTATATAACTCCGATTGTATTCGTCTGAAATAAGAATGTCATATACACCTAGGATGCATCGGGGATGACTAAAACACAGCCTAATTTTCAGTTTTGGGTGAACTAACACTTTAACTTTTTAATAGGAATGAACATTCTGAAGGCTGTAATTTGCTTTGCGTGATCACTTTGCTTATAGAGAGTTGTGCCAGACCCAAATTATCACTGCTGCATAGTTTGCATTATTTACATATTTACATAATTTATTCCATTTCTGGCGGTTATGGCCATTTCTGCGCGGTGCGGAGATGTTAGCGTGTCCTAATAAATCGCCCCAAACATGATCTAATGTGTAGCGTTCTATTAACTCCTGTCATGCATTGTGTGCAGCATCAATTTTCTTCTCCCCTCCATCATGTTTCGTCCATATTTCTCCCTGCTAAAGAAACGCTAAGCCTCTAAAAGTCCCTCATCCTACTCCGAATCAATTTTGCTACGACCTCTTTAGGGTTAAGATGCGTTTTCTTGAATTACTTTTTTCATACTAGGATCTTTTTTTA
This sequence comes from Sinocyclocheilus anophthalmus, assembly GCA_018155175.1. NCBI lineage: Eukaryota > Metazoa > Chordata > Actinopteri > Cypriniformes > Cyprinidae > Sinocyclocheilus > Sinocyclocheilus anophthalmus. The sequence continues at coordinate 27,732 of JADLZN010009827.1, forward strand.
ATTTTAGGAGGAAACACCCACACTTTCTAAGAATTTCTTTAGAAGGTTGTTACTAGGAGCAACTCTTTGAGCACTAAGTCTTTAATTAATACGCCGGCCCTGGTATTGACTGACCTCCAGTTGAGGCTTCCATCTTCTTTTTATTTCCTGAAGCAATTCAAAAGTAACTGACTTGGTAACTCAATATGTTTCGCATAATGTGTTTCTTCTGCACAAATAAATTAATATTAAATTAATATTCTCTCCCCGTCTACCTACGTCCTCTGTTCTCTGTGGTGCCTCTCCTAGCAACAATAATTGCAGCCAAAATAGTTTAAAGGTGACATATCATGAAAATCTGACTTCTCCAGGTTTTCAGTGCTATAATCAGGTCTCCGGTGCATCTACCAAATAAGGAAACGTGAAAAAGATTAACCCCGTAACTTTGTTTTGGGAAGCCTTTTTCTGCAAGCGTCTGAGAAAACCAGTGCGTCTGATTTCGCTCCCTTGGTGATGTGGCAGAGGGATCTCATTATAATATTACTGCCTCTTAATCTGTAAGTTTACACCCATAGCGCCGTCATTTTGTTTTCGCAAGCGACAACGGTGTACCAGCTCTAATGCCATGGAGAAAGTTTGAGCAAAACATGCGAACTGTTCTGTGTTTGTCTGCACAGACGAGCACAGAACACTGTTTAGATCTCAAATAAACATGAGATTTATTTCCCAGCTGTTTACCTTCACAGACATAACCCACTGTTTTTGTAACTCGTGTGTTTTTAAGGTAAACTTGTGTGTGAAGAGAACTTAGTTAAGTACTCACATGCTGTGACAGCCGCTTTCTGTGCGTGTGCTTCGGATGTGTGCGCTCAGAAAACCCTATATCAGAAGTGTAAACTCATATGGGTTAAAACGCATGATTTCAGCGCGATAAACATGATAATCAGAACCAAAACAGATGTTTTTAGCAGATAGGAGCTGCAGCTCTATTCTGGAAAAGGGGGCGGGGAGCAGCAGCTCATTTGCATTTAAAGACACAGGCACGAAAAACAGCGTGTTTCTCAAAATAGGCATTTTCAACATGATATATCTGTTGAGTATTTTGAGCTGAAACTTCACAGACATATTCTGGGGACACCAGAGACTTATATTACATATTGTAAAAAGGGGCATAATATGTCTCCTTTAAGACATGCTTTATTTGGGCGTAAAATAATGGCACAAATACCAGTAATCTGACAAGCGCAAATGTTAGTAAATTGCGTTGAGTGATTAATTTGACTGCTCTCCTCCCATAATTTTTGCATCTGAAGGAAAACTCCTACAAATGCATATTCAATAAGATCAGGTGCAAAAATTACGCCTTTTCAGCGCTAATTCGCCACTGCGCGTCTTTAGTAAATCCGGACTATACTATTTTAACGCCAAAAGACGAGTTGTGCTGGCGGTTAGTAAAACTGGTCCTATGAGTAGTAATTTAAGTTAAGCTTAAGTTTTCAAATTATTTTATTTGATCATAATTCATGAATGTATGCATTTAAAAGTACGTTATATAAATGTATACTGTTTCTACAATATACAATAAAATAAAACGGAATAAACCAAGCATTCAGTGAGAACAGTAAGAATACTGTGTTTTCTAGTCTCTCTCGTGCAGTTGTTACTGTAGTTGTTGTGGTGGTGTTTTGGTTATAAATATTGCCTCCGGCTGCAATTAGCGTCGCTTCAAACACATAGCTGCACACAAATACACACCATAATCATAGCTTTGTACTTCTCAGGGGCTTTGTTGTTGCTGCATGTTTGTTTGGATTTATTTTTGCGTCTGTATTTCGGTCCGTGCCGTCACAAGTCCTGTTTTGAAGGGTTTTAGTTAACATCCAGCTTGATGTGGGTCATGTGACCTCGCGGACCCTTTACGAATCAACAGAAACACAAACCCGGATCCGCCAGCTTTCAGTGTTTGTTTCTCTCTTCACGACAGCGGACATTGGAATTAATCTACCTGTGATCCAAGAGCAACTGATTAATGATGTGTTTGTATCTGAATCTGTTCAGAAGTTTGTGGTCAATAAGAAATTAATACCTTTATCAAGGATGCATTAAATTGCTCAAAAGTGACAGTAAAGACATTTATAATGTTACAGTAGATTTCTATTTCTAATAAAAGCTGTTCTTTTGAACTTTCTGTTCATCTGTGAATCCTGAAAAATAAAATGCATCACAGTTTCCACAAAAATATTGAACTGTTTTCAACATTGATAATAATCAGAAATATTTCTTGAGCATACTGGAGTAATGATGCTGAAAATACAGCTTTGATCGCAGAAATAAATTACATTTGAACAGATATTCACATAGAAGACAGTTATTTTAGATTCTAAAAATATATCAGTATTTTTACTGTATTATAGATCAAATAAATGCAGCCGTGATGAGCAAAAGAGATGAAAACCCTATCCATACCAGCGATCAACCAGCTACTGTGGTTTTAAAAATCTGAGCAGTTTTTAGTTATTGTTGGAGCCGCAGGGCTTTAAGCAGCTGGTTGATCAGTTAATACCTTTTAGAACCACCACAGTCTTCCAAACTCAGCCCCACCTACTCGGTTTTTACGCTGCTGCCTTTTCAGCAGGGCCGGGAAGTGCTCTGGTAAAACACTTCCTGTCTCCGTATGGACTTCTGACCGAGCACATGCACACACACACACCCCACACACACACGCGCACACACATGCACACACACGCTCACACACACACACTCACACACACACACACACTCCTCACCCTCGTCCTCACTCACTCTCTCACACACACACACACACACACACACACTCTCACATGCACACACACTCACTCGCACACACACACACACACGTCCACAGTGTTGGCAATTTATCATGTGTCAATTAAGCATTCCTGCGCTGAAACAAAGAGGTTATTGAATGGAAATGTTTTTTTTGTGTGTGTGTGTGTGAGAGAGTGTGGGGTGTGTGTGTGTGTGTGTGGTGTGTGTGGTGTGTGTGTGTGTGTGTGTGTGTGTGGAGAGAGAGAGCGAGAGAGAGAGAGAGGACAAAAAAATCATCGTACTGAAGAAGACTAATAGGATAACTGACCTTTGACCTTTAGCCTTTTGGGTGTGTGTGGAAATGTATAGCTCTAGAGGTCAATCATCTAAATAAAACCTCAGCGAAAGATGCGAAATCAGCAGAACAATGTGTACACGCACATTAACTTTTTATTACGGTATAATTATAGAAATTATATTTGTTGTTTAAATATAAATGTAAATACATTTTTAATCATCTGATATTTTTTATTTTAATATGCATATTAATATTTTGTAGTTTTTAAATTTTTTTGTATTATAAAAAGTGTCAATAATTAATAACTTAAAATAAATTAATAACACAAACAACCGTTTGTATGTATTATCTATATAAGAATATAATTAATTTAAAATAAATTAAACATAATTATGTGTGTCTTTATGGAATTTATATATTATTAATATTGTTTTAACTTGCATTAAATTATAATTTTTTGTATTATAAATTACCTAATAGAAATAATTAAAATACATTGTTAATCTATCATTTATTTTATTTATTAACAAAATATTTTCATTTTTTAAAATGCATTACAATTATTCATACTTAAATGTTTAAATAGTCTGTAATGTATATTAGCATATAGTATATATTTATTGAAATTTATATATTAAAATATCATTTAATTTAAATTATTTATATACATGATTATTAAAATATATATATCTATATATATATCTATATATATATATATATCATTGCTGTCAAACGATTATCCATCAAAATACGTTTTTGTGTACATAATATATGTTGTGTACTGTGTATCTTTATGTATATTTTTATATTCATATAATTTATATTATACGTAAATATATTTAATATATAAATATAACATATTTTTCTGAAATATATACTGTATGTGTTTGTATTTAAATATACATAATAAACATACACAGTACACACACAATATGTAAACACAAAAACTTATTTTGGATGTGATTAATCGTTTGACAGCACTGATATATATATGATTATATAGGGAAGTGTGTGTGAGATCCTATATTAGTTTATGATCTTTCAGTAATGACAGTGTGTGTATTTGTGTTTAGCATGGTATTGTAGTGTGCCGGGTGTATCGTGTGCTCTCTCTTCTGTAGATGTAGGGCGTAACACTCAGGAGCTGGGTGTTTATGCTAAAGAAGAGGCTGCTCGGATTCGAGAGGATGGTCGTCACCGGCGCTCTGTTTCTGAACGCAGTCCTCCGCTCAAACTCCTGGAGTACGAGAAGGGACGATGTGTCCGGTGTCGAAGTAAGTGCGTCCCAACATTACACTGCAGCTTCTTAGCGGATCTTAGGCTTTACAAGCAGTGCCCTGCATCAACCCAAGATGCACCACCATCCGTCTCAATTATAATAATAATAATAATAATTTGGCTTCAGAAACAGAATATTTGAGATTTGTCTTTCTCTAATGAGAAACCAGCAGCTGTATGATGAGAGAACGTTTCAGCCGGATTTAATATGAGATATGATCTTAGGTTTGTGTGTGTGTGTATATTGATAGGTGAAAGTATTGATTCATTTATTAACGCAATTTTTTTTTTTTTTTTTTTTTTTTTTTTTTTGTTCCTCTGGTTTCATGTCAACATTGCACCCTTTATGTGCACATAAACAACTTGCATGCTATTTCTCTCTGACTTTCTTTGATTGATTTAAAACAAGCGTATTCTTTCTTGCTTTTAATTGTTTTTCCCCCCCAAAGAAAAAAATTATGCAACAAAAATGTACCATGGTAAAGTTATTATTATTAGTGGAAACTGATAAAATATTTATCTTTTTTTTCAAGAATGTTTAAACCTCTCAAATTCTGGTGCTGGAAGTATTTCATACTTGATACTAAAGATGTTCGTAAGATGGTGTGTAGCTGCCGTGTCAGTGTTTGTTCTGATGAGGGCGCCATCGTTCCACTGAGAACCTGACAGCTGAATGATGAAAGAGCTGAGCGAGAACACACACTCTCTCTCTCTCTCGCTCTCTCTCAGTCTCTCTCACACACACCTAAAAAACACAATCCCACACATACCCACACCACACACACACTCCTCACCCCACACTCTCGTCCTCACTCCTCTCATCACACACACCATACACTCTCTCAGTCTCCTTCTCCACACCCTCACACACACACACTCACTCCCCCACTCACACACACACACACTCTCTCACACACTCTCTCACTCACTCACTGACACACACACACACACATACACACACACACACCCTCACTCACTCACTCACTCTCTCTCTCTCTCTCACTCACTCACTCACTCAGTCACTCACACACTCACTCACTCACTATACACACACACTCACACACTCACTCCCCCACCCACCACTCACACACACACACACTCTCGCACACTCTCGCACACTCACACACACACTCTCTCCGCTCTCTCTCTCTCACCACACCACACACTTCTCACCCCACACACTCCAACACTCTCTCTCTCTCTCTCTCTCTCTCTCACACAACACACACACACACTCCTCACCCACACTCACCCACAATCACCCACTCACACACACAACACTACCCACACAGCACCCACACTCTCCTCCTCTCTCTCCTCGCTCTCTCTCTCCTTCTTGTCTCTCTCTCGCTCTCTCACACCACAACACACTCACACACTCACACACCCACACACACACTCTCTCTCTCTCTCACACACCCACACACTCACTCTTTCTCTATCTCACACACACACACACACCACACACCAACCCACTCACGCCACAACACACTATTCCACCCTCTCTCTCTCTCTCTCTCACCCACACACCCACACACACACACCACACACACACATCTCTCTCTACTCTCTCTCTCTCTCTCTCACACACAAAACACACACACACTGACCCACACCACACTCACACATGACACTTCACACTCGTCACACACACTCTCTCTCCCTCACAACTCACACACTCACCACCTCCCTCACCCTCTCACACAGCACTCTCTCTCTCTCTCACCCACACCCACACACACACTCACCCACACCCTCACACACTCTCTTCTCTCTCGTTCTCGTCCTCTCTCTCTCTCACACTCCACTCTTCACACTCACACTCTCACACACACACACACCCCATCTCACACACACACACACACACCCACAACACCACACACACACAACACACTTTCCTCTCCTCTCTCTCTCGCTCCATCTCTCATCTCACACACACACGCTCATCAACACAAACACACACACACGTCACACCTCACACACACACACACACACACACACACACACACCACAACACACCCACACACACTCACACACTCTCTCTCACTCTCTCTCTCTCTCTTCACCACATCGGGGGGGGGGGGGGGGGGACACAGGTCACTATCTCTTTCTCCTCTCTTCTCTTCTCTCTTCTCCGTCTCTATTCTCTCTCCTCTCTCTCCCTCATCGTCTCCTCACAACACACCACTCTCACACTCCACCCCACTCACACTCTCACACACACCCTCACACTCTCACACACACACACACACCACAAACATCACACCCCTATCAAAACACTTTTCTCACACTACACCCCCTCACACACACACTACACACACACACACACACACACCACACACACTCCCCCCACACACCTATCACATGCTCTAAGCAGCCACAACACACACCCACCCACCCACACACAATCACACACACACACACACACAGGCTTTGTCCAAATACCCACACTTGCAGTCTTGGCCACTTGAGAGCATGTGCGTGCGACAGGAAGTAAGTGCGCAAGACTTTCCCAGGTCTTAAAAACGCCAGAGCACTTAAAGCACACTAAATCCACACTATGTCCAATACCGCTCCGGAGGTCTATTCCAGGCTTAGTGGTTCCCATCATGCATCATGTTCTGGAGATAAATCATGAGACTTTTTGCCGAGATCTAGCGAAAGGTCTCAGAAACCTTTCCAAATATTTTCTGTCCCCTAAACCTACCCCTTACAGAAAACCTGTTTGCATTCTCACACTTTCAGATAAACATCATTTACTATTTTAAATATTTTTCCGGCCAGGCAGTTCCCACAATATCAACATTACGGTTTTTTTGTTTAACTATCCTTGGGGGACTTACAATTTAGCCTATTATTAAACATAATTACACAAACACACACACAGACACCACACATCACAACAACACCCACACTCACTCACTCAATTCACTCTTTACACACACAACCACACACACACACACCTTTCTCTCTCTTACACAGTCACGACACTTCAGTTCTTACACAGCGCTCGTAACACTCTCACACACACCACCCACCCACTTCTTGGTCTTACACCCCTCGCACCGACACCCACCCTCTGTCTTACACCCACACACTCTCTGTCTTACCACTCGCGAACGACACACCCACACACACACGCTCTCTTAACACCTCGTGCACACACACACTCTGTCTTACACACTCGCGCACACACACACTCTGTCTTACACACTCGAGCGCACACACACACTCTGTCTTACACACTCGCGCACACACACCACTCGTCTTAAAACACACTCGCGCCACACACACACCTCTCTGTCAAAACCAAAACAAAAACTCCCGCGCACACACAACTCTGTCTTACACACTCGAGCGCCCACACACACCTGTCTTAACAACACCCCGTCGTCGCACACACACACTCTGTCTTACACACTCGCGCACACACACACTCTGTCTTACACACTCGCGCACACACACACTCTCTGTCTTACACACTCGAGCGCACACACACACTCTCTTACACACTCGTGCACACACACACTCTGTCTTACACACTCGCGCACACACACACACTCTGTCTTACACACTCGAGTCGCACACACACACTCTTTCCTTACACACTCGCTGCAACACACACACTCTTGTCTTAAACACCACTCGCGCACAACATTGCAACACACACTCTGTCTACACACTCGCGCACCACACACACACACTCTCTGTCTTACACACTCGAGCGCACACACACACTCTGTCTTACACACTCGCGCACACACACACTCTGTCTTACACACTCGCGCACACACACACACCCGTCTTACACACACACACACACACACTCTTCCTGTAGCAGATGTGATGTCAGCAGGAGATCCGTGTCGTGCCACAGGTCACCATGGTTACAGTTTGCTCACGGAAGCTCTCATCAGGTGGATGGATGGCCGGTTTGTTGTTGTCATGGCAACAGCGGAGCACTAAATAGATTAAATTGTCACTTTGTGTGTGACATCATCACTACAGCGAACTCTCCATGACAACCTCAGAGACGAGTGGACTAGTTACTTCAGCAGCCTCTCTTTCCTCTTCATTAACCTCTGACTGTCAGACAATAGACTTCAGTTTAGACCAGTGTAGTGGTGTGTGTGTGTTGTGTGTGGATGTTGTGTGGTGTTTTTTTTTTGTGTGTGTGTTTGTTTGTTTGTGTGAGTGTTTGTGTGTGTGTGTTTGTTTGTGTGAGTGTGCGCGTGTGAGTGTTTGTGTGTGTGTGTGTGTGTGTGTGTGTGTGTGTGTGTGGTTTGTTTGTGTGAGTGTTTGTTTGTGTGAGTGTTTGTGTGTGTGTCTGTGTGTGAGTGAGAGAGTGTGTGTGTGTGAGTGTTTGTGTGTGTGTTTGTGTGTGTGGGAGTGTGTGTGTGTGTTTGTGTGGTCCTGTGATGTGTGGTGTGTGTTTGATGTGTGTTTTTGTTTGTGTGTGTGTGTGTGTGTGCTTGTTTGTTTGTGTGTGTGTGTTTGTTTGTTTGTTGGGGTTTGTGTGTGTGTGTTTGTTTGTGTTTGTGAGTGTGTGTGTGTGTGTTTTGAGTGTGTGTGTGTGTGTGTGTGTGTTTGTTTGTGTGAGTGTGTGTGTGTGTGTGAGAAAGAGAGAGAGTGTGTGTGTGAGTGTGCGTGTGTGTGTGTGTGTGTGTGGTGGGTGAGTGTGGTGAGTGTGTGTGTGTGGGTGGTGTGTTTGTTTTTGTTATTGTTTGTTTGTGTGAGTGTTTTGTGTGTGTGTTTGTTGTTTGTTTGTTTGCGTGTTTGTGTGTGTGGGTTATTTGTTTTGTGTGGAGTGCGCGTTGGGGGTGAGGGGGTTGTGGGGGTGGGTGGGGGTGAGTGTGTGTGTGTGTGTGTGTTGTGTGTGTGTGTGCGTCTGTGTTTTGTGTGTGTGTGTGCGCGTGTGAGTGAGACGTGTGTGTGTGTGTGCGCTGTGTGGTTGGTGTGTTATGTTTGTTTGGTTAGTGTTTGTTTGTGTGAGTGTTGTGTGTGTGTTTGTTTTGTGAGTGTGTGAGTGGTTCCTTGTTATTGACATTTGTGTGTGTGTGTGAGTGTTTTGTGTGTGTGTGTGTGTTGTTGGTTTGTGTGTGTGTGTTTTTTTTTGTTGTGTGGAGAGTGGCTTCGTGGGTGAGTTTTGGTGATTGTGTTTGTTTTCGTTTTGTTTGGTGGTGCGTGATGTTCGATGTGTGTGGTCATTGGGTGGCTTTTGAGTGTGCGCGTACGTTTTTGTTTGTTTGTTTGTTTGTGTGTGTGTTTGTTTGTGTGAGTGTGCGCGTGTGAGTGTGTGTGTGTTCGTGTGAGTGTTTGTGTGTGTGTTTGTTTGTGTGAGTGTGAGTGTGTAATTGTGTTTTGCGTGATCTTTTTGTGTGTGGTTTGTAAATGCGTGGTTGTGTGTGTCTATATAATGTATACAGAACACTAAATAAGTGTTTTTTGATCATGCTTTACTTTCTGTCGATCTGCAAATAGATTTTGGCATGAGTGTGTGTGTGTGTTTCTGTGTGTCTGTACTGTACGTTTCTGTGTGTGTGTGTGTGTGTGTGATTTGTTTCTGTGTGTCTGTACTGTACGTTTGTGTGTGTGTGTGTGTGTGTGTGTGTTTGTTAATAACAAGCTGATCTGTTCTCTAATCTCTGGATGTCTCTTGCCAGCTCTCTCTCATTTTTTTGGCACATTTTCTCTCCACAAACACACTTTTCCTCAGACTGTCTGTCTGTGGTTTGTTCTCAGGGTTTCCATATGCCCTGGAATCATCACCGCCGGACTTTTTTTCTGGTAAAAATACAATCTAAATGTATTCATTTAAACCAATAAATAATTTGTTGTTCATCGACTCATCACTGCTAACGAATGTGCTAAACACAAACTAAATACTCATCAGTTAAACAGCGCTACCATCTTTGATCCATTGATGCTGTTCTTTAAAGTGTGTACTCCTATTTATTTTCTAATATTCTGAGGTTTTTGGTTTTTGTCATTTACATTAACAACTTTGAAGAGTATCTAAATAAAAAGTAGTATAATAATAACTGAATAAGAGCTATAATGATTATATTTATTGTAGCATGACCCTTTTTAAATAGTGTAGTTTTTCCATTCGGAAGATATACGTAGTGCTTTATTATAACAAATGCAATAATTAAGTGCACTTATTCAAAAATTTAAGTTATTCATATTTAAAAAAATGTTTTATTGTTCAATCATTTGTCATACATTTTTGCATTGACGTTTAATTAAACAATATTGCTTGTTTTACCTTCTATTATATAAATTTGTTTTTTTTTGTTAATGCAAATTAGTCCTAATCATCACCCTCATTTTTTATTTTTATTTTTTGGTGATACATTTGTTTGGGTTTTTAATGGAAGTTATACACGGAGCAAAATTAGCTTTTTTTAAAACTTTTTTTTTACTTTTTTTTTTTTTACACAATTTTTAATCTGAGAATAAATCTGTGATTTAATGACTTTAATTTCAGTGAAGCTGTTTATAACTTATAATTGAAACTTCTTTAAAGTTATTAAAATGTTAACTACGTAATAAGTATTTAACAGTTAACAGATATAGATAGATATATAACATGCTATTCTTTAAAGTGTGTGTACTCTTATTGATTGATTGATTGATTGATTGATTTTTATCATATACAGTACTGGAAATACATAAAAAAAATTTGAGGAGTAGCTAAATAAAAATTAGTATAATAATAACTAAATAAGTAATATAATAACTACATTTATCAGTAGCATGACCCTTTTTAAATAGTGTAGTTTTTTTATTAGGAAGATACCGTTCAACAATTAATCAAATTTCAAAATGTTCAAGTTATTGTTCATTAATGTTTCATAAATTTTGGTATTGATGTTTGATTAAACAAAGCTGTTTAACATGGTTTTAAATGTGTATATAAATTTGAGTTTTGTGGGGGTTTTAAATGCAAATTAGTCCTAATTATCACCCTAATTGAGATTCCCTTTTTTGTTATAAATTTGTTTGGGTTTTTATGGAAATTATACAGAGAGAAAGATTAGCTATTTTTAAATCTGAGATTAAATCTGTGATTTAATGTCTTTAAATTATAAACAGCTTCACTGTAATTAAACATCTTTAAAATGATTTACATTTTAACTACAGAAAGGTATTAAACCGTTTCCTCACCTACACTGAAAGTGATTTGCTTTGAAACTATTTTCTCAAAAATTATCAAATTTCACAAAAAAAATGGCAAGTAACGCATTTAATAACATTTTTAAGTAAAAAATACTGAAATAGTATTTTAGTGTAAAACATACTCCAATAATTAGTATTTTATTTACAAAATAACTAATAATTTGTTACACTAAATAACCGCTTAAGGAAAATGTGTTTCAGCAAAGTTCGAATGAGTTTGTAAATTTCCACACTTGCTTTTCACAATTGTTCCTCCTTTTTTTATAAGTCGCTATGAAAAATAGTAAATATCACATCCCAAAAGTTTCTGTAAGAAACACTGCATTTGTCTCTTGGCTGCTCGTGAGTGAATCCGGATGGGCTAACAGAAGGTAATTTTAGTGCTTTGAACAGAAAGCGAGGGGTTAAATGAAGAAGAGAGAGAGAGAAATGCAAGCAAATGACTTTGTTTTGATGGAGTGGTGTTATAAAACAGAAGCCAGCAGTGACACACACACACATTTACATAAACGCTTCACCCTCATTACATCTGCATATTGTACATAAGACATTTATAAGTTCCGCTTCTCACACACGTCTCGGTGTGTGTGTGTGTGTGTGTGTGTGTGTAACATGCTTTCATGTCTCTTTTTTTGTCTAAAGTTGGTGGCTGAAATTATAGACGTCTGGAAACATTGCTTTAGAAGTGATTTTAAGAGCATTATGTGTTTGAAGACACGTCCACACTCCTCTCGTCTCGTACACGTTCAGACTCACTGCTCTCACTCCATCATTTGGTGAGTCATCATTGGCTCTTATTGAGGTTGCCGTGGATACTAACAGCATCCGTGTGTTTGTGTTATGGATGCAGAGGGTGACGGAGATGCTTTTCCAGACCTGTTGTTCATGAGAAGAATAAGGAATTAATGTTTTAAAAATGACTTCAGAAACAGTGTTATGGAGTTTAATGGACTGCAGTAGCACTCAAGAAAATGAACACACACACACAAACAAAAACACACCTCCAAAGAAATACACTCTCGCACACACACACACACTCACTCACTCACAAACACACACACACACAAACACAAACACACACACATACACACACACTCACTCACTCACTCTCTCACACACACTCTCACACGCACACACACATACACACACGCTCACTCGCACGCACTCACTCACTCACTCCTCACCCACTCACTCACACACACACAACACACACAACTCTCACACACAGCTCCCTCGCACAGCAACGATGGCACATCACACACACCCAATCTCTCTCTCACACACACACACACTCACTCACTACTCTCACACAACACACTCCGCTCTCACACACACGACACATCACACATGCTGGGTCACTACATCCTTGTGGGGGATTCTCCATAGGTGTAATGGTTTTTATACTGTACAGACATATATTCTATTGCCCTACACCAACACTACACCTAAACATACCCCTTACAGGAAACTTTCTGCATTTAGATTTTCAAAAAACGTAATACTGTGTGATTTATAAGCTTTTTTTTGTTTTGGGGTTTTGTACCCGTGGGTGCCCAATTTAAGTTCCTCCAGCCAGTGGACACGAGTCCCGATGAGTCTGTGTGTATTCAGGTTTAATCCCCACCAGGGTTATATACACCAGTACACACATCACTCACTCACCTCACACACACACACACACACACACACACACACCCTCACACACACACTCACTCACTCACTCACGCACACACTCAATCACTCACACACACACACACACAATACTCACACAACACTCACACACACACACACTCACTCCACGCCCTCAATCACCCTCTACACCCTCACACACCCACCACACACACACTCTCACTCACACACTCACGCACTCACTCACACACACACACTCACACATTCTCTCTCTCTCTCACACACTCACTCACTCACACACCCACTCACTCACACACACAAACAAACTCACACACACGCGTCACACACGACTTCACTCACGTCTTCCGGAACTCACTCACTCACGATGGTCCACACACTCACGTCACTCACACACACCTCAGCTCTCTCACCTCACACATCTCACACACTACAACACACACACACACATCTCACTCACACACACACTCACTCACTCCCACAGGGTACGGTGGGTGTCTCACACTCACACACACACGCTCACTCACTCACTCCTCACACACTCACTCACTCACACACAAACAAACACTCACACACACACACACACACACCACACTCACTCACTCACTCACACACTCACAGGTCCACACTCACCTCACCACACACACACCTCATAACCGCACTCACTCACTCACATCCACACACCACACCTCACACCTCATCAAGTTCCCCACACTCACTCCTGCAACCACACACTCGGCCCCCCCCCCACTCACACGCTCACACACTCACACACGCTCACACTCAAACTCACACACACACACTCTCACTCACACCCACACACACTCTCTCTCTCTCTCTCTCTCTATCACTCACTCACTCACTCACTCACCACTCACTCACTCACTCACACACAGCTAAACGTGCAGACAATCCAACCTACCGAGATTGTTATTGTTAACTAAAACTAAAACCATAAAAAAAGTTACTTGAAATAAAATATCAATATAAAAAAAAATTATTTTATTTCAGCTAGTTGCCAAAGCAACATTTCCCATTTTCATTTAATCTGAAGTACTAAAATAACCAAAAACTAAATAAACTACACTAAATTAAAATTTATAGATTTTAAACAACTATACAAATGCCAAAACACAAACCAGAAATACATAACCTTAAAGTGAAAAAATAAGTGTAAACTGAAATTAAATGAAATATGAAAATGAAAATGAAAGAAGTTGCCTTGCCTAGCTGAAATATGTTTAAGGACTAAAATAACTAAACCTATATAAATAAAAATGAAAAACTATATAGACATTTAAAAACGAATAAAATTGACAAAAATACAAAACAAAATGACTAAAGCTTTAAGTAAATTAAAGTTAAAAAAATAAACGTCATAAATATAAAACAAACTTAAACTAAATGAAAATGAAAAATATTGCCTTGGCAACTATCTGAAATAAAATAATTACAAATAAATACTATAAAACGCAATTACTATTAGACATTAACAAAATAAAATACAAAAACACAAAATAAAGTAAGCTTTAAGTAAATATTAAAGTGAAAACAGAATTAACTGTAAACAATATTCATAAAACTAACACGTATATTCATTACAGTGGGGAAAAAAGTCATTTAGTCAGCCACCAATTGTGCAAGTTCTCCCACTTAAAAAGATGAGAGAGGCCTGTAATTTTCATCATAGGTATACCTCAACTATGAGAGACAAAATGAGAAAAAAAAATCCAGAAAATCACATTGTAGGATTTTTAAAGAATTTATTTGCAAATTATGGTGGAAAATAAGTATTTGGCAACAAAAAAAAAAAAAAAAAAAAAAAAAATAACAAAATTTCATCTCAATACTTTTGTTATATACCCTTTGTTGGCAATGACAGAGGTCAACGTTTTCTGTAAGTCTTCACAAGGTGTTCACACACTGTTGCTGGTATTTTGGCCATTCCTCCATGCAGATCTCCTCTATAGCAGTAATGTTTTGGGGCTGTCGCTGGGCAACACGGATTTTCAACTCCCTCCAAAGATTTTCTATGGGGTTGAGATCTGGAGACTGGCTAGGCCACTCCAGGACCTTGAAATGCTTCTTACGAAGCCACTCCTTCGTTGCCCGGGCGGTGTGTTTGGGATCATTGTCATGCTGAAAGACCCAGCCACGTTTCATCTTCAATGCCCTTGCTGATGGTAGGAGGTTTTCACTCAAAATCTCATGATGTATGGCCCCATTCATTCTTTCGTTTACGTGGATCAGTCGTCCTGGTCCCTTTGCCGAAAAACAGCCCCAAAGCATGATGTTTCCACCCCCATGCTTCACAGTAGGTATGGTGTTCTTTGGATGCAACTCAGCATTCTTTCTCCTCCAAACACGACGTCCAACACGAAGTTGAGTTTTTACCAAAAAGTTCTGACCATATGACATTCTCCCAATCTTTTTCTGGATCATCCAAATGCTCTCTAGCATACTTCAGATGGGCCTGGACATGTACTTGCTTAAGCAGGGGGACACGTCTGGCAATGCAGTATTTGAGTCCCTGGCGGCGCAGTGTGTTACTGATGGTAGCTTTTGTTACTTTGGTCCCAGCTCTCTGAAGGTCATTCACTAGGTCCCCCCATGTAGTTCTGGGATTTTTGCTCACAGTTCTTGTGATCATTTTGACCCCACGGGGTGAGATCTTGCGTTGGAGCCCCAGATCGAGGGAGATTATCAGTGGTCTTGTATGTCTTCCATTTTCTAATAATTGCTCCCACAGTTGATTTCTTCACACCAAGCTGCTTACCTATTGCAGATTCAGTCTTCCCAGCCTGGTGCAGGTCTACAATTTTGTTTCTGGTGTCCTTTGACAGCTCTTTGGTCTTGGCCATGGTGGAGTTTGGAGTGTGACTGTTTGAGGTTGTGGACAGGTGTCTTTTATACTGATAACGAGTTCAAACAGATGCCATTAATACAGGTAACGAGTGGTGGACAGAGGAGCCTCTTAAAGAAGAATTTACAGGTCTGTGAGAGCCAGAAATCCTATCTTTGTTTGTAGGTGACCAATACTTATTTTACCGAGGAATTTACCAATAAATTCTTTAAAAATCCTACAATGTGATTTTCTGGATTTTTTTTTTCTAATTTTGTCTCTCATAGTTGAGGTATATCTATGATGAAAATTACAGGCCTCTCTCATCTTTTTAAGTGGGAGAACTTGCACAATTGGTGGCTGACTAAATACTTTTTTGCCCCACTGTATATCCATATGAACAATCTTACACAGATTTTATTTAGCAAGCGGTCAGTTTAAGTTAAACATGCAATCAAAATAGACTCTATTTACATTCTTAATGCATATTCCTGCTCTTATTATGCACTTTTCATTGGTGCTTGCTTCTTAATTTATCTGTATTTCTAAGAGATATTGAGAATGATCACATTCCTTTATCTGTTGAGCGAAACTCTGATATAACTGCTGTATTCTGCACATAGTAAATGTGATAACTCAAGTTACAGTGAAATATATGTAAGTATCACACAAACCCGTACCAGATATAGTCCAGAATATCAACTTACCTTCTGACTTACTCAAACAAGTCATCTAACAATGCATTAACATTGTGTGAGTGTGTTTGTGGAGCACAAGTCATTGTTTTGACTGGATTTTTTAGAATTGAACAGAATTGGGGGTAGATTAGTTGTAATAATGATGATGGAAGGACTTCTGGGGAAAGTAGTTCACAAATATTTAATTATGGGTTCAGAGCATTTTGTAAGAAATTATGTTCTACAGTATATAAAGTTACTTTTTGTATTGGCAGAAAATTAAATAAATTTTTTTGCATGTTGTTGTTGTTTGACTTTTGCTGATTCTTGTTGCGTTTGTGTGCTGTAAACTGTAGGTTGTGTAGCCACTGCACTGCTGGGGAATGTGTGGGTTGTAGTGTGTGTATGTAATCTTCCAGGTGTGCACTGGTACTTTGTGAGTAGTGCAGTCTGATCTTGGGCAGGGAGATGAGGCATGTGGCGTATGTTAGTTTTCTACAGTGGAGTCTGTGCAGTGCACTGTCAGCGGTTCCTCATGTCGCGGGTCGGCGAGGACTGGATCTTCCTCATCTTGCTGGGACTCGTCATGGCTCTGGTCAGCTTTGTTATGGATTTCTGCATCGCTCTTCTCCTACAAGGTGAGTGTGTGTGTGTGTGTGTGTGTGTGTGTGTGTGTGTGTGTAAGAGGTAAAGATGTCAGGTGGAATTGTTGTATGATTTTTGGCTGCATATGGTTTTTGAGTTGTTATATGGTTCTTATGGAGGTTCTTTAGGTCAGTGTTTTAGTTTCAGAGTTCCCTAAAGAACCAAGACAGATGCTTTTCTAAAGAACTGATTAAAGATGGTTTTAGTTACTCCACAAAAACAAGCAATCGAAACACCTATATCAGAGGTATAAGTACTTTAGGACAGTTATGTGGTACTGTTAGTTTTATTTTGGCAAATTTGCAACATACTTGCGGTTAAAAATTATTAGTTGCATCTTTTGCAATTTGATTTCTAAGCCAAAAATCAAACATTTTGTTCTTTAATACTTACTTTTACCTCAATACATTGGTTTTAATTATAACTGTGGCTGAAGATGGACAAACTTGATGATCAGTCTTCTCAATATTGAGAAAACTGTGATTAAACAAGTTGCTTTACAATGCTTGTGAATCAAAGTTCTTTTTAATAAAAATAAAATATTTTTTTATTCTGCAGTTACATTTTGTAGTGGCATGCAAGTGTAATTATGGCGCTGTTAGTGTGACATTGAGTTCTTTTGAATCTGTCCAGATTTTTTTTTTTTTTGTATAGCAGAATATTTTTAAACCTCAAACAGGATCAGTACTAGGTTTGAAAAAAGTTTGAACATTTTTAAGTTTGGGAAAAAAACTTTGAACATTTCTATTTTTGAAAAAAAATTTAAAAAGTTGAATATTCCTAAATTTGGAGAAAGCTTTGACTTGAACAGTTATAAACTTGGAAAAAACTTTTAATATTTCTGTTTAAAAAAAACGTAACATTTCTAAGTTTGAAAAAAAAAACTTTGAACGTTTCTAAGATGTTCAAAGTTTTTCAAACTTAGAAATAAATGCTCCTGAAACTTAGAAATGTTCAAAGTTAGAATATTGGAGAGAAAAAAAATGTTTAGACAAGCAGTTTTTGTGCTTTAAAGGTACTTTTAAAAAGAAAGTCTTATTGTCTTTTAAATGTATCAGTCAATTTCAGAAGCATAGAAATAAATGTATTTAAGTACAATTTAAATATGCTAACTTGTACTTCTACTAAGGTATGTTTTTGTCTAAATTCTTTGTCATTTATATAAGTTAAATGTTATAGTTCATATGCCCTGTAATTGTCCTGCGTGTTGTTCTCTCTACAGCACAGAAGTGGATGTACGGTGGTTTGGACAGTAACGTAATCCTGCAGTATTTAGCTTGGGTCACTTATCCTGTGGTTCTCATCAGTTTCTCTGCAGGCTTCACACACATCGTAGCGCCTCAGGCTGCGGGTGAGACACGCTAACATTCACACGCTCGTGAAAGATTTCTGCTCTTCTTCATAACTCAGCAGTGCACTCCTGCGTTTATCTCTCGTTCAGGGTCTGGTATTCCTGAAATGAAGACGATTCTCAGAGGAGTGGTGCTGAAGGAATATCTCACGTTAAAAACGTTTGTGGCTAAAGTCGTCGGACTGACCTGCGCACTGGGCAGTGGCTTGCCTCTGGGCAAGGAGGTGAACACACTCCGAATATGTTTTTAGTTTTGAGATCTAATTGACCTGCTTTCCTTTCCTCCATCAAAACTCTTTCACATGAGTCAATGTTGTGTTGGGTGTCATGCACTCATTATATGAGGGGGCTCGTCATGCTTGTCATGTGACACACAGCAGCCAAAAAAATCTAAATATTGAAAAAATAGTCTTTAAAGTTGTCCAAATTAAGTTCTTAGCAATGCATATTACTAATCAAAAATTAAGTTTTGATATATTTACGGTAGGAAATTTGCAAAATGTCTTCATGGAACATGATCTTTACTTAATATCCTAATGATTTTTGGCATAAAAGAGAAATGTATAATTTTGACCCAAACAATGTATTGTTGGCTATTGCTACAAATATCCCCCAGCGACTTAACACTGCTTTTGTGCTGCAGGGACACACATAGGCTTATGTGTGATCTATTTTTCCTTTATATTCGAAATATTCCAAAATGTGTTAACTATATCATAAAATATCTCGATTCTCAAATATGTGTAAGTAAATGCATTTTGCACCTTTATAGATAATGTTAGTTAATGGGCGATGGGCAAAGTCACCTAATTTTAGTCTAATATATAATCTACGCATATATAAAAAAGTCTTGTGTGTTTTTACTTAAGTACCAGATATGGGTGTCATGCCATAATATATTTTTAATAGTGACTTTGTATTTAATGTGAATTTTATAAAAACATTGTAAGTTAAAACACTTTCATTGTACAGAAAGAGAGCAAGAACATTTTCTATGACGTCAGTTAGAGTTAAGCACTTGAGGGCTGTCCGTTTAACGCAGCGTTAAGTAGATTAATGAATTACGGTTTGGTATTATGCTTCCCAGACTATGTGTGTCACCTAACATTTTCATACAGTTGATGATGGAACAAATATGATGCAGGGCAACACGCACTGCGTGAGGAGCCTAGAGAACGTCAGTTAGAATGTACGAAAATTCACAGATAGGGCGCTGAAAAATGGGGCTGTCCATATTTCGTCATACCGTGTGGTCGGAAAGTATCAGAACCCCTCTAACATTTTTCCACTCTTTGTTATATTGCCCAGCCCCATTGCTAAAATCATTAGTTATTTGTTTTCCGGCTCCATTAGGACACACAGCACCCTTATTATATTGACAGAAAAACACAGAATTGGTGACATTTTTGCAAATTTATTAAAAAAGAAAACTGAAATATCACATGATCCTAAAGTATTCAGACCCTTTGCTGTGACAATCATATATTTAACTCAGGTGCTGTCAATTTCTTCTGATCATCCTTGAGATGGTTCTACACCTTCATTTGAGTCCAGCTGTGTTGATTATACTGATTGGACTTGATTAAGAAAGCCACACACCTGTCTATATAAGAACTTACAGCTCACAGTGCATGTCAGAGCAAATTAGAATCATGAGGTCAAAGGAACTGTCTGAAGATCTCAGAGACAGAATTGTGGCAAGGCTCAGATCTGGCCAAGGTTACAAAAAACAATTCTGCTGCACTTAAGGTTCCTAAGAGCACAGTGGCCCCATAATCCTTAAATGGAAGACGTTTAAGACGACCAGAACCCTTCCTAGAGCTAGCCGTCCGGCCAAACTGAGCTATCGGACGAGAAGAGCCTTGGTGAGAGAGGTAAAAAAAGAACCCAAAGATCACTGTGGCTGAACTCCAGAGATGCAGTCGGGAGATGGGAGAAAGTTGTAGAAAGTCAACAATCACTGCAGCCCTCCACCAGTCGGGACTTTATGGCAGAGTGGCCCGACGGAAGACTCTCCTCAGTGCAAGACACATGAAGCCCGCATGGAGTTTGCTAAAAAAAAAAACACCTGAAGGACTCCAAGAAATAAGATTCTCTGGTCTGATGAAACCAAGACAGAACTTTTTGGCCTTAACTCTAAGCAGTATGTGTGGAGAAAACCAAGCACTGCTCATCACCTGTCCAATACAGTACAAACAGTGAAGCTGGTGGTGGCAGCATTTCAGGATGTGGGGGTGTTTTCAGTGCAGGGGACAGGACGACTGGATTGACAATCGATGGGAAAGATGAATGCGGGGCCAAGTAAGGGATATCCTGGACGAAAACTTCGCCAGAGTGCTCAGGGACCGCGAGGGCAGAAGGTTTACCTTCAAACAAGACAATGACCCCAAGCACACAGCTAAAATAACAAAGTGGCTTCACAACAACTCTGTGACTGTTCTTGAATGGCCCAGCCAGAGCCCTGAATTAAACCCAATTGAACATCTCTGGAGAAACCTAAAAATGGCTGACCACCAACGTTTACCATCCAACCTAACAGAACTGGAGAGGATCTGCAAGGAGGAATGGCAGAGGATCCCCAATCCAGGTGTGAAAAACTTGTTGCATCTTCCCAAAAAGACTCATGGCTGTATTAAAATCAAAAGGGTGCTTCTACTAAATACTGAGAAAAAGGTCTGAATACTTAGGACCATGTGATATTTAAGTTTTTCCTTTTTAATAAATCTGCAAAAATGTCAACAATTCTGGGTTTTTCTGTCAAGATGGGGTGCTGGGTGTGGTAACATTAATGAGGAAAAAAAATTAACTTAAAGATTTTAGCAAGTGGCTGCAATATAAAAAAGAGTGAAAAAATTAAGGGGGTCTGAACACTTTCCGTACCCACTGTTAGTTAAGCATATCACATGTGCACCGTAAGTGCAACTATCACACGACGTGCGCCAACTGTGAATGATCTTATACAACAGTTCAAGAAACTATGCCCAGTCAATATTGTTATTTAACACAATGTTGTCTGTTTTGCTCAAGGTCGAAACAAGCCTAAAGGAGTAAATGAAACCATTCATAAGAAACCATTACTTCATTCCTGAATGAATCAGCAATTTGAACAAATCAAATGAATAAATGACTCAATGACTTGATCATTAAGACATTTACCACCACCTAATGGCAGTTAAGAGTATCATTTCATTAAAGGAATAATTTCATATTTCCATAGTAATAATAATAAAATTAATTATTAAAGGTATAGTTCACCCACCCAAAAATTCAACCCACTCGCCCTCACGGTCCAAGAGAGTATATGTAATAAATTCTATGTTGAATCAAATCAAATATTTCTCGCTGAAGCTACTTTTTGTAATGTCTGTTTGATGCTTTACACAACTATGACGTTAAAGGATCTTTTGGGAGTAATTTCTCAGCCAAATTTGATGTGCGATTAATTTGCGATTAATGACGTTAATTAATCACCACATCGTGAAATCACTTACAAGCCCTAAAAAATATTATTTTGCTTTTTTTTTTGTCGTTTGAAAGCTGCAATCAAAATCCACTTGGCTCAGAGATCTGAAGGGGCACGTGCTCCCTGGGTTTGAGTGTTGTTTAAAGCATCCCTGCTTTGATTTGAGTTCATCACAAGCATTGTGTGTGTTTTCTATCCTGTAGGGTCCGTTTGTGCACATTGCCAGTTTGTGTGCTGCTCTTCTCTGCAAATTCATGTCGTTCTTTGGTGGAATTTATGAGGTAATTAAACAAATCATAGCCTGCAATTTTAAAGAAATTCCTCTAATAGAACAAAATATGGTATCTATAAATAATGTCTTTTATCTATGCTCATTTAAAAAAATTACATTAGTGTTTTTTACTGACTTTAATGAGAATCTAGTGAGAATAACTGAATGAAAATGAGAATTGCAAGAAAAATATCAGTACAAAAACTAATTTGCAAGCATTTTCGGTGCAGGACACTTTGACTGACATGAGGAAAATTAATGCCGCCTTACTATCTAAAAAAGAAGTACATTTTACATCAAAAGTTCTTGTCATTTGTTATTTACATTTTGGGTTTAGATACACTTTTTTGCAGATTTATTTAATTTTTATCCAGCATTATATATCAGGAAACAAATGACCTTAAGTTGTCCTTCTTACATTGTAAGATACAAATCTTACAATTTGGATAAATGTGTCTAATAAATGCATAAATGTAGATTTGGTAAATTATAAACCCCATAATTTTATTCCTGGAAAGACTTTCGCATTTGTTTATTTGTTTGTGCGTGGTGTGTGCGTGTGAGAGTGTGTGCGTTTGTGTGCGTGTGTGTGTGTGCGTGTGTGTGAGAGTGTGTGTGTTACCAAAGTCAATCTAAAATGTATATATTTTTGCATTTTTCTTGATGAAGTTTTCCTTTTGTGAGGATAAAACTAACAGGGATATCCATCTGTGAATAGATTTACCAAACACAGGTGTGTGTCTATGTTTGTGTGTGTATCTGTTTGTAGATAGATAGTGTGATAGATGCTGTGTGTTTTATCGTTTGTGACTTTGTGCAAGTATATTTTTTTGTGTTTGATTGTGTTGGTGTATTGAACAGCCCAGGATTGTGCTGGCGTGTATGTACACTTATGCTTTTTGGTTTTGTGTGTGTGTGTGTGTTGAAGTAAGCTGGGTTGTCTGCTGCTGTATGTTAATTTTCTGTTGTGTGTGTTGAACAGAATGAGTCCAGAAACATCGAGATGCTTGCGGCGGCTTGTGCTGTCGGGGTCGGATGCTGCTTTGCTGCTCCTATTGGAGGTCAGAACCACATTTCTGAAACAACCAAACAACATTGTGTAAATGCTCAGAATTTAATCATTTTTGACTACATTAGTCATATTTCTCTAAACTGTCAAGATAATTATTTTTTTTTTTTTTTTTTTTTTTTTTTTTTTTTTTTTTTTTTTTTTTTTTTTTTTTTTTTTTTACATCAATCAAAACAGTAGTTTGCCCTGCAAAAAATATTTCATTTAAAGTTAGTATCTGTTGATTATACTCATATTTAACCACACAGATATACTAATAATAAACGTATATATCAGAAAATATCTATACTGATGTTAGGTCTTCTAATCCTGCTTCTTGTATTATTATTTTTTGGCTCAATTCTGAAGACATTGTAGAAAAGCTGTATTTTTTTAATGAGAATTGCAAGAAAAATATCAGTATTTGCAAGCATTTGTGGTGCAAGACACTTTGACTGACATTATGAGGAAAAATTAATGCCGCCTTACTATCTAAAAAAAAATTATCAAAAGTTCTTGTCATTTTGTTATTTATATTTTGGGTTTAGAAAGACTTTTTTGCAGATTTATTTAATTTTTATCCAGTATTATATATCAGGAAACAAATGACCTTAAATTGTCCTTCTTACATTGTAAGATACAAATCTTACATTTGGATAAAAGTGTCTAATAAATGCATAAATGTAGATTTGGTAAATTATAAACTATTTTTTAGATAGTAAGAATTCTGAAGACTTTGTAGTAAATTATTTATGAGCCGTTTTCAGTTCAGTTCTGAATGGCACACAAAGTAAAAACATTCTCTTGAAAATTAAATAATGTTCCTAAAATTACAAATATGTACAGTTACTAT
Source organism: Sinocyclocheilus anophthalmus (assembly GCA_018155175.1). Lineage (NCBI taxonomy): Eukaryota > Metazoa > Chordata > Actinopteri > Cypriniformes > Cyprinidae > Sinocyclocheilus > Sinocyclocheilus anophthalmus. The sequence goes on from JADLZN010009827.1 coordinate 52,053, forward strand.
GTAGTTAATGCAGTTTTTACTTGAGATACAGTGCTATTTGTATGTTTTGAATATTTACTGTAAATTTGAAGAAACGTACAAAAGTACGTCTGCGTTTGAAAAAAAGCTTAACATTCCGATATTTGGGGGGAAAAAATATTTTTGAAAGAACTTGTACTAGTGCTTGTAATGTAGGGGTTACTTTGTTATTTGTACTTTATGAAAATTTACAGGGAAAAAAACATACAAAATCTCTATTTAAAAAATAGAACATTTCTAAATTAAAAAAACTTAAACTTAAATATTTATATTTGAGCCTGCAGCATAAGCAGTCATAAGCAGCACAGATATATTTGTAGCAAAAGCCAACAATACATTGTTTGGGTCAAAATTATAAATTTTTCTTTTATGCCAAAAATCATTAGGATATTAAGATCATTTTCCATGAAGATATTTAGTAAATTTCACACCGTAAATATATTAAAACTTAATTTTTGATAGTAATATGCATTGCTAAGAACTTAACTTTAAAGATGATTTTCTCAATATTTAGATTTTTTTGCACTCTCAGATTCCAGATTTTCAAATAGTTGCATCTCAGCCAAATATTGTGCTATCCTAACAAACCATACATCAATGGAAAGATTATTTATTCAGCTTATTTCAGATGATGCATACATCTCAATTTCGAGAAATTGACCCTTATGACCGGTTTTGTGCTCCAGGGACACATATTTCAAAACACTTAGAAATATTCATAATAAAATGAACATTTTTAAGTTTGAAAAACCACTGAAAATTTCCATCAAGTATTAATATACAGTGGGGCAAAAAAGTATTAGTCAGCCACCAATTGGGCAAGTGCTCCCACTTAAAAAGATGAGAGAGACATGTAATTTTCATCATAGGTATACCACAAATATGAGAGACAAAATGAGAAAAAAAAAATCCAGAAAAATCACATTGTAGGATTTTTAAAGAAGTAATTGGTAAATTCCTCGGTAAAATAAGTATTGGTCACCTACAAACAAGCAAGATTTATGGCTCTCACAGACCTGTAACTTCTTCTTTAAGAGGCTCCTATGTCCTCCACTCGTTACCTGTATTAAATGGCATCTGTTTGAACTCGTTATCAGTATAAAGACACCTGTCCACAACCTCAAACAATCACACTCCAAACTCCACCATGGCCAAAACCAAAGAGCTCTCAAAGGACACCAGAAACAAAATTGTAAACCTGCACCAGGCTGGGAAGACTGAAGCTGCAATAGGTAAGCAGCTTGGTGTGAAAAAAAAAAACTGTGGGAGCAATTATTAGAAAATAAAAGACATACAAGACCACTGATAATCTAACTCGATCTGGGGCTCCACGCAAGATCCACCCCGTGGGGTCAAAATGATCACAAGAACCACACGGGGGGACCTAGTGAATGACCTGCAGAGAGCTGGGACCAAAGTAACAAAGGCTACCATCAGTAACACACTGCGCCGCCAGGGACTCCATTCCTGCAGTGCCAGACGTGTCCCCCTGCTTAAGCAAGTACATGTCCAGGCCCGTCTGAAGTATGCTAGAGAGCATTTGGATGATCCAGAAGAGATTGGGAGAATGTCATATGGTCAGAATAGAACTTTTTGGTAAAAACTCAACTTGTCGTGTTTGGAGGCGAAAGAATGCTGAGTTGTATCCAAAGAACACCATACCTACTGTGAAGCGTGGGGGTGGAAACATCATGCTTGGGGGCTGTTTTTCTGCAAAGGGACCAGAACGACTGATCCGTGTAAATGAAAGAATGAAGGGGGCCATGTATCGTGAGATTGAGTGAAAACCTCCTTCCATCAGCACGGGCATTGAAGATGAAACGTGGCTGGGTCTTTCAGACCTGAGGAGGTGGTGGGGGGCAATGATCCCAAACACACCGCCCCGGGCAACGAAGGAGTGGCTTCATAAAAAGTATTTCAAGGTCCTGGAGGGGCCTAGCCAGTCTCCAGACCTCAATCCCATAGAAAATCTGTGGAGGGAGCTGAAAATCCGTGCTGTTGCCCGAGACATCACAGCCCCAAAACATTACTGCTCTAGAGGAGATCTGCATGTAGGAATGGGCCAAAATACCAGCAACATTTTGTGAAAACCTTGTGAAGACTTACAGGAAACGTTGACCTCTGTCATTGCCAACAAAGGGTATATAACAAAGTATTGAGAATTTTGTTATTGACCAAATACTTATACACCATACACCATAATTTGCAAATAAATTCTTAAAAAAATCCTACAATGTGATTTTCTGAATTTTTTTCCTCATTTTGTCTCTCATAGTTGAGGTATACCTATGATGAAAATTACAGGCCTCTCTCATCTTTTTAAGTGGGAGAACTTGCACAATTGGTGGCTGACTAAATTCTTTTTTTCCACACTGTATGGTGTATTCAGGTGTGTATTCCGAATTGAAGTCACCTCCACGTTTTTCGCCGTACGAAACTACTGGCGCGGATTCTTTGCTGCTACGTTTAGTGCCTTTATCTTCAGAGTGCTGGCCGTGTGGAACAGAGATGAAGGTTTGTGTGCATTAATACGCTTTAGAAAACACATGATGTGTATGTGAAGAGTTAAAGCAATCTTCTCTCTCTCTCAGAGACGATCACGGCTCTCTTTAAAACGCGGTTCAGACTGGACTTCCCCTTTGACCTCCAAGAGCTTCCAGCGTTTGCTGTGATCGGGTCAGTTCTGCTTCGATTATTCTCTTCTTGTTTCTTTGCATTTGTTGTGTACCACCTCAGTGTAAAAATTATTTCCCTAATGTAATGTGTCTCGGTTTCCAGTAAAAAAATCCTTAAATTGATAACTAGTGAATCAAAATTAGAGGATAAAAAAAAGTGTGATACACTTTTTATATTTAATGCATCGATATTCCATGCGTATTTTAAGGATATTTAGATATGTTTTGTATCGTAAAGCAAGGCATTGTTTGCATTGAAAAACAAAATCATGATTAACAACATATCCATTTGTCTTTAAAGCTGGTTGACTTTTCTTCTGTTTCTTGTAATGTGTTTCTTTTGTCCTTTATTTTATTGCTTACTGTACACTTGAGCAATCATTTCAAACGTGAATCAGTGTCTCCTGCTAATTGCTCATGTGCGTTTGTTTTAGACACTTTGTACCCAGCAGATATTTGATGAGAGCGCAAACAAAATCATCTAATGAACTATGAATCATGTATACACACATGAGCATTTTATCCCACTCATAATAAATATGCATGATGTGTCTCTCTGCAGAATCGCCAGCGGGTTTGGTGGCGCATTATTTGTGTATTTGAACAGGCTTATTGTGCAGTTTATGCGAAAACAGAAAACTATTAACAAGTTCCTCATGAAGAAGTAAGTGTTCCCAGGGTTATTCTAGTTAACTAAAACTCGAGACCTTTTTTTATTTTTTTTACTGAAATAAGTTAAATCTATCAAAACCTTGATTAAAAAATTTTTTTTTTTTTTAGTTACAATGAAATTTTTTTTTTCAGCTAGTTGCCATGGAGATATTTCTCATTCTCCTTCAGTTCAACTTATGCGCTGCAAAAATTATTTCGTTTCTTTCTTTTTTTTTTTTTGTCTTGTTTTAAGTATAAATATCTAAACATTCTTGAATCAAAATACATTTGCTTCAGAAACAAAATATTTCATTTTTTTTCCTGAAAAATATCAACATTTTCTTAGTTTTGGTTAAAACAACAACAAATATGTGCCAATAATCTTAATTCTTAATTAATCTTAAGGGAAAAATAATCTTTTTGCTTAAAATAGATTAAGAATTCTCATACTTAAGATTATTTTTCTTACTCCATTGGCAGATATGTTTGCTTGTTTTAAGCACAGCTAACCAATTGTATTTTTTTTCCCAGAAACCGACTTAACTATCTATATTTTGCATCAAAAGTAACATAGGTTAATTTAAGATGTTTAATATTTGCAAAAGACTTAACTTACTCATTTTGAAGTTCACTTATGCACGTTTAAATTACGATTTCATAAAACAAATCGGCCCAATAGTATCTGAATTGACATCTAAAACTCCCAACAGCTTTCTGAAATCGATCCCAGTCATTTCAATCAAACACAGTTTCTGTATCAGAGTTAGGTCTCTTCCACATGTTTAATGTGTCTGATTTTGTTTCAGTGGCGTCTGTTGTAATCCCGACTCATCGTCAATCTATACTGATCTACACTCTCTTTCCCTCCGGCTTTGGGCATTTATGGCCGTAGCAGGTAACACACACACACGACCACACACACTCCCCGGTTTGTGTTTTTATGGTTTATGGGGACTCTCCCTAGGCGTAATGGTTTTTATACTCTACAAACTGTATATGCTATTGCCCTACACCAACCTACCCCTAAACCTACCCCTTACAGTACAATGACAAAAAGGAAACTTTGTGCTATTTCAGATTTCAATACACTCCATTCTGTGTGATTTAGAAGCATTTTGAAAAGTGGGGACATGGGGTAATGTCCGGAAAAGTCACCTTCTCCTTGTAATACCTTTGTCATACCTTTGTCATTATACAAATTATGTCCTCATTTGTCACAAAAACGCACACACACACACTCACACACTCTCATTCACTCACACACACACACTCTCTCTCCTCTCCTTCACTTACATGAACACACACACACACACACACAACCCACACACACACACAACACGCACGGAGCAACACACTCTCTCTCCGCACACACACACACAACACACCATCACTCACTACACACACACACTCTCTCTCTCTCACACACACACACACACACGCGCACACACTCTCACACACTCACACACACACACCCCACACACACAACACACACACACACACTCTCTCTCTCCACACACACACACCTCCTCTCACTCACTCACTCATCAGAAACACACACATAGCACTACACGCTCTCTCTCTCACCACACCCACACACACACACACGCACGAATGCACGCTCACTCGTTCTCTTTAATCAGTGACTCTGAATGAGGCAATAAAAGGCTTCATTAACAGCGTATGACTTCACTCTTATACAACACTGCAAATAATCCTTTCTTAATCAGTTTTTTTTTTTGTAATAAAATGCATCTAAACATCCCTAAAAAGGATGTTAATGTTTGTCAAGTGTAAAGTTCATTTCTGTTGTGCTTTATACAACACAGATTGTTTCAAAGCAGCTTTACAATAATAAAAGTAACAGAACCAGTACCTATGTTAATGTTGTAAAAATTGACTCAGTTGAAACGTTCCGTTCAATTCAATGTGAATTTCGCTCTAAGTAAGATAAGGTGTCCTTTATTTCACTCAATTTAGTATGTTGTTTTATTCAGTTTCAATGTTGCCAACGTTAATGAAGAAACTCGTTTTAATTTGTCTATAAGCGATATCGAGACAACTGGAGATATCAGAGTTAATATTTCTATAATTTAACAACACATTTGCATGTTCATATCTGGGTTATTAAAGTTAACTGAAATTAAAGCTAAAACCATTAAAAATTATTTTCGTTGCTGTTAAATTAAAAACGCAACATTGCAAACATTTTTAAATGTTATTTTATTTAACTTGATGTACTAAAATAACTAAAAACTAAAACTGAAATAAATTAAAACGTACAGGCACTAAAAAAAAAACTACAAAAAATTATTAAATGACATTGCTAAAATTAAAATTAAAACTGAAAATATAAAAAAGTAAAAATATTCAAAATAGTATAAAACCCTAAATATAATCTAATTATATTAAAGTCATACGGTCATATTTGCATTTACATGATTTGTTATTAAATTATTTATTTTATTTCTAAATTTCTATGATTAATTAACGATCAGGGAAATTCTGATGTATGATAATAATTTGTTTGTTATTTAAAACTTTTTTTAGAGAAAATATCTTAAATTATTTTCTTACCTGTATACCCTATAAGCAAATGTATGTTTTTATTTCAGCATAAAACTATCAAAATATTGAGAGGTTTATGTTTAAAATAAGAAAATAAATACCAGATTTTCTGTTCATAACATGTAGTTTGTTTTTTATAGCTTACACAGAAGGAGACCCTGGTTTCATTTTTTGACAATCGCACATGGACGAAGCAAGGAATGACGGAAGACTTTAATTATGACAGTCACTCGGCCGCCTGGAAACATCCGCAGGCTAACGTCTTCGTGATCCTCGTCATCTTCATCGTTATGAAGGTAAATAAACACACACACATCTAACAGCATATTATTCATTGTTTGGCTTTGATTGTTTGGTTTGAAAGGCTGGTGTTCTGTGGAAACTTCCTGAACACTTAACTTCCTGACCAGTTCCTCCAGAGCATTTATTGACACCACAGTAATAATACATGAGGTCATTAACATATGCCTGCCCACATTTGCATATCAACACCTGTCCGGTATTTACCGCTTCACCCGGCCTGATGAATGACGAACCAAACCCAGCTTAAAGTCACTGGCTGAGGAAAACAGTGTGTGTGGGTGTGTGTGTGAGTGTGAGTGTGAGTGTGAGTGTGAGTGTGAGTGTGAGTGTGTGTGTGTGAGTGTGAGTGTGAGAGTGTGAGAGTGTGTTTGTTTGTGTGTGTGTGTGTGTGTTTTTTTTTTTTTGTGTGTGTGTGTTTGTGTGTGGGTGAGTGTGTGTGTGTGAGTGTGTGAGTGTGTGTGGGGGTGTGTGAGTGTGTGTGTGTGAGTGTGTGAGTGTGTGAGTGTGTGTGAGTGTGTGTGTGAGTGTGTGTGTGTGTTCACCTCTGTCTGAGTGCATGTGTGTGTGTGTGTGTGAGAGTGTGGGTGAGAGAGAGAGAGAAAGAGAGAGTGTGTGTGTGTGTGAGTGGGTGTGTGTGTGTGTGTGAGTGTGTGAGAGTGTGAGTGAGTGTGAGAGTGTGTGTGTGTGTGTGTGTGTTTGTTTGTGTTTGTGTGTGTGTGTGGGTGTGGTGTGTGATGTGAGGTGTGTGTGAGAGTGAGAGTGAGAGTGACGTGGTGTGTTACCTGCTGAGTTTGTCGCCGTGGTAACCCTCATGCAAACCCGTCAAACCCGTCTGACACAGGAAGTGATTTCGTCAGTGTTTGGCAATGGGACAAGTGGCCCTGCGTGTTTTTAGCTGACAGGAACTTCGGCGTACCTGTGTGTCCCTTTAAGCTGGAAACACTGTTATGCGTCATGGGGGAAATTTGTCCCCTAAATCGAGCTAAATCTGACAAAACTGCTTTGGGGAATCCGAGGATGGAAGTACATTTTTTCATACTGTTTTTAAAATATAAATTTTTATTTATTTATTTCAAAAATTGTAGGGTTGGTTAGCTTACTCCTTAGTACAACAGGTTTATTATTATTATATTTTTTTTTTTAGTTTTGAAATGTCCTCAACTAAATATAAAAGTTTTAAAAAACTCCCCCCACTCGTTTTAAATATTCATACCAGGTTTGTGGAGCACCCATTTTGATTTTAACTAATCTAGTTTATACCAAATAAGCTCAACATATACAGAGTTCTTTTAAATAAATACATTTTAATATTACTTTCGTTTCTTTATACTTAAAGCTAATTAAGTATGGGTATGGATGATATGTGTGTGTGTAATCAGTTTAATTCATAATATTCATTTGTAATTAAACTCGCACACATATTTAAACTACAAATGATTTAAAATGTATAATTTAAAAACATTAACGTTTATGTACATTATTAATTCATGTGTAGTTTATTTTCAAAGACTTATTATTCATGCATTGGTTTCAAACTATATATTTGACAGTCATATATTATATATACATTTTAGTTTGCATAATATACACGTGTGGGTGTGTGTGTGTGTGTTGTGTGTGTGTGTTTATATATATTATCATACAAGCCTGCGTGAAAAGGTTTTTTGCCCCTTTTTTTTTTTTTTTTTGTATATTTGTCACACTTAAAGATTCAGATCATCAAACAAATTTAAATAAAAGATAACACAAGTGAACACAACAAGCAGTTTTTAAATGAAGGTTTTATTATTAAGGGAAAAAGCTGTCCAAACCGATCTTGCCCTCGTGAAAGTATGCCCCCGCTCTCTGTTAAATCATGAAAGACTTTGATTAACCACATTATTTAGAAAGCTGAGTTAAATTTCACTATCCACACGCAGGCCTGATTACTGCCAGGCCTGTTGAATCAAGAAATCACTTCAATAGAACGTGTCTGACAAAGTGAAGCATGCTTAAATAGCAACACATCATGCCTTGATCTAAAGAAATTCAAGAACAGATTAGAATCAAAATAGTTGACATGTATCAGTCTGTAAAGGGTTATGAAGCCATTTCTAAGGTTTTGGGACTCCAGCGAACCACGGTTAGAGTCATTATCCACAAATGGAGAAAGCTTGAAACAGTGGTGAACCTTCCCAGGAGTGACCGTCGGCCTTTAAATTACTACTCCAAAGATCACAACGACGACTCGTCCATGAGTTCATAAAAGACCAAAAGAACCCAAACAACATCTCTAAAGACCCTGCAGGAGAGGCCTCACTTGCCTCCATTAAGCTCAGTGTGTTCATGATTCCCCAATAAGAAAGAAGACTGGTAAAACAGCGGACACCACATCCTAGGGAGAGTTCGAAGACTAAGACGAAGGCTCATCTCCGTTGTGCCAAAAATACTGATTATCCCCCAAAGACTTTTTTGGGGGCAAATATTCTGTGGACTGAGGAACAACAGTTTTTGGAAAGGGGTGTGGTCCCGTTAATCTTGTCCGTACAACCACCCAGCATGTCAATAAAAGAACTTATAGCAGAGCGTTGGTGCTAGTGTGATGCTCTGGTGGGGGGCCCTTGCAGGACCTGGACCAACTCCATAACTGATGAGACCCATGAATATTTCTGCACTCTATCAGAAAAATCCTGAAGAGAATGCCGGGCCGTTCAGTTTGTGACCTCCAGCTCAAGGAGCGCCGACTCTTTGGGTTATGGTACAAGACAATGATCCCAAACACCGCCAGCAGTCCAACCTCTTAGTGGCTCAAGAAAGAACTGAATCAAGTTTTTGGAGCGAACCAGTCCAATTCTGGACTTAAATTTCTGATTGAGAGCTTTCAACATCCATTCATGGCGGAAACCGCTCCAATTGAAAACCCTCCTATGTGGCTGAATTAAAACAATTCTGCGAAGAAGAGTGGGCCAACATTCCTCCACAGCTATGTGAACGACTCATCGCATTTTTAATCCACACCACTTTATTGCAGTTGTTGCTGTCAAGCGTGACAACACCCATTTATTAGTTTTAGGGTCATTCTTTTTCACAGTAGTGCCTTCAGGTTTGGAACAAGCTTTTTAGCTTTTTTGTTTTTTTTTTTTTCCCGTTAATAAATGAACTCCTAATTTACAAACTTGCATTTTGTATCTACATCAGGTTTATCTTTGTGTAAAATAGTAGAATTTGTTTATAATGACTAATCGGTGGTGTTTAAGTGTTCGAATAATGCAAAACAAAAAACAAACAAGGGGGCAACACCTTTTTTTTCCACGGCAACAACTGCCTGTATATTTATATATATATGTGTGTGTGTTTGTGTTTAATTTGAGGCATAATAATAGAAAGGAGGAAATTTGGGGAAAAAATGCTGGCAGGTGGAGAGAAAGAGAAGCGCAGATTTTGGATGGATCTGTCCATTTTTCAGTGCCAGGAGAGAGCGAATGAGAGGAAGAAAGGAAGGAAGGAGAGAATATTATACAATGATCTCTCTATCCACCCACAGCTTTCAAACACTCTGACCCGCACTAGATACTCACTCCCACATAATTCACGACACTACGCACATTCACACTACATCCATCTCAACCTCCATCAGGACCCTTTTCTGTTCTTGCAGGAACGCCATCGATTGTGCTGTTTGGTGTGTGTGTGTGTGTGTGTGGGGTGTGTGTTTGTTGTGTGTGTGTGTGTTTGGTAAACCACTTCGCTAATTACGCACAGTTCATTTCTGGATTCATCTCACATTCAGTACCAAGTGACAAGCGAGTGTGTGTTTTATCTTTCTTTATCTCTCTCTCTCCCTCTCTGTGTGGTGTGTTGTGTGTGTGTGTGTGTGTGTTCCTGTTCATGTTTCTAATTATCAAATAAACAGAAATGCAATTTCCAGATTGGAGCAAAAGTTCAGACGTGTGCGTTTGTGTTGCCATTTGCTTAATATAATTAATTTACCTCAAATAAAGAGTTAGGGAATAAAAAGATGACGATATTTTCTTGTGTTGTTCACTAATGAGATCACACACACAAATACACACTTTTATCATTTTGTTTTGCTTGCTTTTTACAAAGAAGTTTTGTCAAACTTCTTATTAATTTGCATGTGTTAAAAGTATTTGGAATCTATTGTTCTGTTGTTATGATAATTAATAATAATTCTATTAAAACAAGTTATACTTTCAAAATGAAATGTATACTATAATAATTTAATAAATATATATTTTTAGGCATTTATTTATATATATATTTTATAAAAATATTGGTTACACTTTATTTTGTGTCCTTGTTACAGTGTAATAATACATTTAAGTACTGCGTAATATTAATTTAACTACATGTACTATATAGTTAGACTAGGGTTTGGCTTAGGGTTACTTGCAATAAATTATGCATAATTTATTGTTATTAAAATAGTAAGTACATGTAACATGTAACCATGATATGTGCTTTTAGATACTGAGAAAAACCCAATGGTCACAACTTTCTCCAGGGGCCCCAAAACAACCCTCAGACACCCAGAGGTTAAAAAATAAAGCGTTGCCAATCAGCTTTATTAAAGACTACTTAATAACTGCTACAAAATTGTTATTTTATTTCCTCATCTCTTTTTTTTTTTATTCTGTAATGTTCCAAATAGTTATTGTGGATGAATTGTCCAGAACGTAGCTTTTTTATGTGTGACATTTTGTTTACCTCTGACCTTTATAAACTTTCTATTTATGGTCTGATTCGGAAATCATACAGTCTAAGCTAAATGGGATCATGCCGTGCAATTACAGTGGTGCACGAATTTTTGGCCGTCAGATGTATACTAAGAAGCGCCGTTATCTCTAAGATATTTGGGGATTTGATGTGTTTGTGATGCACACGGCCATGTGTGAATAGATATCACAACCCCCCTGGTTTATATCATATGCCGCTATTGTGTTTGGAGAGACGGCTGCGACTCTGCAGCCGCCTGTAATGTTAATCTACACATCTCACATTATTCACACGCCATAAACAAACTATATACATTTCTGATCTTTGAATCTGTTTTCAATTAAATAGTTTTTTGGTGCAGTGCTGTTTTTAATTTTTTATATTTCGCACAGTTTTGTCACTGCTGTTGTTCTGTCAATAAACCAGCATGGTAATTTTGTCACCTACACACAACAAATAGCTTTGTTACTGAAAAAATTCCTGTCATGCTATGAAAGCAATGAATTCTAAACCAATTCTATCCTACCGATTATAGCATCTTGCTGCTTTTAGTTAGTTATTTCCCCTCAACACCATTGTGAATTCGTTGATGACTAATTTTTCACATCATAAATTTCCGTCAACAATATTTTTTCACAGGAGTGACGACAACGATACGATACGACACTAAAAACTCTTTTTGAATGACAGAAACTCATGACCAACTCTCTTTGACATTTTCGTCACTAAATAAAAACGAGACGAAAATGTTAGGGAGGGAACGATTTGGGAAGAGATTCATTCAGAAAGAATCTGCTGCATAGTTAGGAGGTTAAATGCGTACATATGAACCAGCGGGACATAAGCTAAAATATTAATATACTTGCTGCAAACTTTGGCTGCACTTCCGCATAACACGTTCAAAATGTCATTATGTGGGAGTAAGAGAAGAGCAGACGTATGGATAAATCTGACGACGCAAGAGCGAACTCAATTTGGTCCGGTTTTCTGAGTGCAGACACTGAAGCATACACACACAGAAACGCTTCTCACAGCGCGCGAGTAGGCCTACTCTTTTGTGTCGCATGAACGGAGAATTACACACACAAGTATGTCAAATTGTCCGTTTTGATGAGTGTTCACGTAAACACAGTTGATTATGTCTAAAGTGAACATAAACAGCAGGGAGAACGTGTATCAGTATATTGCATCCATTGCAGCTGTGCATTCTGTTTTAAAGGGACAGCAGCCTAATTTAGTTGCTGTTGAATGTGTCATTGTGTTAATCAAGCAACAAAAGAAAGACAAAATCATGCACTGCTCTTGACTGAAAAAACTTTAGTAGCCCTAAAGATTAATCTAAATTTATTTATAGAAATAAATATGTCTGCTTGAAAGAATGAAGAATATTGTAAACAAGTTGCTATAAAGAATGCATTATTAGCCTATATAACCATTGGTATTTCATTGAAAGGAGGACCATGTTCTTGTTTCTTTATGAGAAGTGGTTTTATTATTTTTAACATAAAGGCATGTTGTGTGTCTCAGCAGTTAAATCAGTGTCTATCATGTTAAAACCTTAATATCAAACCTATATAATGAGTTTGGAAATTTTAGAGAAATTCCTAATGAATGCATTACACTATAACTAAACCCATTAGATTTAACCAACTAAATTTACTGTAGATTTAGTCTACTAAAATCTTATATTTAGTCGACTAAAACTAAAAACAAATCAGATGACTAAAATATGACTAAAACAAAATGGCGTTTTAGTCTAAAGACTATGACTAAAACTAAACCAAAATTTGCTGTCAAAATTAACACTGACACACACTGATATATATTGGTTTGAATATTGTTTTTTTTCCCTCTCCTTGTTATAGAAGCATAGATAGAGAAAGCTAGGAGATTTTGTTAAAATTTTTGTTTATTTTTAAAATGAGTTATTTACTGTTGTTTTTTTGTGGGTGCAGTCTAGGATGTCTGCTTTAGCCACAACTCTCCCAAGTACCATAGTGAAGCTTTATGCCTGGTTCGTCATTGTTAAGTATTTGTATAGTTAATTAAACTTTTATCAAGACCCACAGGTTATTGGGGTAAAAAAATAAAAAAAAAAATATTTTGTTTTTTGTTTTTTAAAAAAAAAATAATAGATTTCGCAGTACTTCCCCCGTTGATTAATTACAGTAGTGTTAGAAGTTTTCTGAAATGTTGTGTTTAAATATTACATTAAATTTGCACTAATTTGCATACATTTCCAGAGTTTAATATGAACATTGGGTAAAGCCAGGTTCAAAATTCTTGTTTTAATTTGTTGGCATGTTAGAGTTAAAGATTTTTACTGAAGGGATTTTGGATTTCTCTTTTTATCACTCCTACACTAAAAACATTCTGTCGCAAGAGAAAAGAACATTTTTTTTTTTCCTCGTCTATGTTTTTCGGATAAAAGTTATAAGAAATCTTGTGAGATCTATTAACAAACCCCTCTAAAAAACCTTCAGAATATAGTTAGGAATAACACTCTAAAATTTGATGCAAGTAAGTACTGCTGAATTGGAAAAAGAAACTAATTTTGTGAAAACTACCTTTAAAGATATATATGTATATTGTAATTGTAATCTACCGATGCAAGCAGATAAGTACCAAAATAAAACCTTGTGAATGATATATGAACAAACCCCACAGTAAAAACCTTCAGAATATAGATAAAACTAAAACTGTAAATTTTGGTGTATGTAAGTGCTGCTGAAGTGGAGAAAAAAACCTTTAAATGCGTGTATTGTATTGGCAACTACATGCGCAATAGTTTAAGATACCAAAATAAAACCTTGTAATGCTATAATTCACAAACCACCTTTATAAAAACCTTCAGAATACAAAGAGGAATGAAACTGTAGGTTTTGGTGTATTTAAGTGCTGCTGAAGTGGAGAAAAAACTAATTTATGGAGGAACACAGACCTCAATCTCAAGACGCAATAGTAACGTGCAATAATAACCATGTATGATATAGGAACAAACCCTTCCGTAAGCCTTCCAGAATATAGAGATGAATAATAAGTTTGGTCTAGTAAGGCTGCTGAAGTGAGAACACAAACAAAAAAACTAAGTTTGAGGAAATGGCCGTTTCATATTTGTAACAGATGCACCTAAATACATTTATATAATAATAACCTTACACTAACAACGTAAAATGTGATTTTGGAATAAGTTCTGTCCACTTTTCTGAAAGATATGGTTAAGAAGCAAATAGTTCAAAAGCTCAAATTGGCAAGTGCATAAAAAAAAAACAATATTTTTTTCTGTAGTATTTCTTTCATGCAGTAATATTTTGAAGAGTTCTTGCAAAAAAAAAAAAACCGATAACTCATCAAAAAATGTTTTTTCAGAATCATGTTTTTTTTATTTTTTTTTATTGCGCATTCCAAGTAATATCAATCAAACTGCAGTTGTGTTGTTTTGATTAAGTAATAATAGCTTAAACAAATACAGGTAATTTACAAAATTAAAGTTCATTGGAAGTATTTTTTTTTTTTTACATTTACAAAGGTTTGGTTTTATAGCAGAAGCAGCTAAAACCGCCCAACAGTCTTTATTTTTTTTTTTTTTTTTTTTGGCAAAAAGACATATACTCCACATTTCATGTTTAGGAATTAAAAACACTCGTTTAATCTTTGTAACCTCCTCAGATGACAATGTAGATGCCTGACAAACATTGTCGTTGTCATAAACTGTATGGATGTGATTACACTCAATACACTGAGCTTTTCCCTCACCATTGGAACGTGCTGCTTTTGCAAGGTTCCGTGGAAACGTTTCAGCTTCATTTGCCTTTTTTCATTTTTTCCTTTTTTTTTCTTTTTTTTCCGCCCTGTAGAAGATATCACCTGAATACAGCGCGCTGATTGGCTAAAATGTACTTATCGGCTTCTGTTCAAAAACAACAAAGGCGCTTGTCGGCTTCGCGATGCCTTGAAAGTGGACAAAACCGGATTTTTTGACAAAATGTGTTTAGGGTTCAGATCGTGCTATATTTGGAGAATAATGCACGGCAATCAGCTATTTTCTTTTTTTTGTGTGGCGTTTATCGTTTTTTGCAAATTAACTCTTAATTTATTAAAATGTGACCTGGGAGTGTGAACCTGTGTGTTTCAGGTGCTGCATTTGGCCGTTTGGTGGGTGAAAGTATGGCCGCATGGTTTCCAGAGGGCATTAATACAGATGGAACCATCTATCCCATAGTTCCCGGAGGATACGCTGTTGTGGGTGAGAAGCAAACTATCTTCAATAGACACGTTCACGCACACATTCATCACAGCTGATTGCCTTTTATGGAAATTGCTTCATAGTTGTCATAGTGATTTTGAGAGGCAGTGTGTGTTTGGTCGTGGATTGTTGTTTTCATTGTTAGTCTTTGATTAGTAGCCACTGGATTCAATTATGAAATAACAGTAACCACTTTTGAATGCTTATTATTTTATTTATAGCTTAATGGCCAATATGGTGAAGGGTTTAGAGAAGTGTATGATTTTGACAATCAAATGCACTGTAACAAATAGTTTTTCTTAGAAAATGAAATATTTCAGTATTTTAAAAAAAAGGCTGAGATTTTAATCTTAGTAATATGTTTAAATATAATACCTTTTTATAAATATTTAACCCAATTGTATCATTATCACAAATATATAAAAGGTATATCCGTAATGTAAAATGTAAAATGTGATATTTGATCAATTATCTACTCTTTTTTATTATAGTTAAGCACATCTAAATAGCCCTTTTGTGTATTTTTTTTATTGGGTGACGTTTGTTTTGCACGTATTTTTTGTGATGTTTGAAACACTTGGCTACTTGGTGTTACTTTACATTCACGGTGCATCTATAAACCAATAACAAGAACCTTTTCACACTGGCAATTTAAGTGTGTATTAACAAATAAAATCTTGATCATTAAAAATACTAAGACTAAAAAAAGTTTTCTAAAAAAAAAAAATCAAGCTATACCTAAGTGTAATACCAATTTCTTTCATTTTTACAGTATGTAGATATGTTTTTTTTGTTTGAACGTTTGCACCACTGATTTTCTGTTCTGTGCAACTTGAAATTCTTTGAATTGCAATTCAGTAAATATCTCTTCTTGTCAGTTCGTGAGTTTGAATTTGAATTGAATCGACTCAATAGTTTGTGTTCATTTGGTATTTTGCATTAACTTAAAGTGAACCAATTTGAAGTGTTTTTCATTAGTTTTGTTAAATCTGTCTCTCTGCAGGAGCGGCGGCGTTATCCGGAGCGGTCACACACACGGTTTCCACGGCCGTGATCGTGTTTGAGTTGACGGGTCAGATCAGTCACATTCTGCCCATCATGATCGCTGTGATTCTCGCCAACGCCGTCGCTCAGAGTCTTCAGCCGTCCATCTACGACTCCATAATCCGCATTAAGAAGCTGCCTTACCTGCCTGAGCTCGGCTGGGGCCACCATGAGTGAGTCTCTCTGTCTGACTATATAGGTGTACATCTTATATGTGCATTTTTTCTACCTCAGCACAGTCCTTTGTAGATTCAGTAACGACCACTACAAATACTGCAAGCAGAAAATGTTCATTTTTTCTTATGGTTATCACAGTGACAGCAGATCCTATCTCTCAAATGACAAGCAAGTTAGCAACTCTTTACTTTATACATTTTACAATTGCATTTTGATAACAATTAAATGTTTAAGGTTTGGCTGTGTATATTTAATACTTAAGGTATGTTTTCGTATTTTTACTCATAAACTATACTTCCAATCGTAAAACCTACAGAAGGTTCCTGAGGTAACTGGTTATTAGCAGTTAAATTAAACGTAACTGAGACAACATTAACATAAACCTTTTTCTTCTAATTGAAATTAAATAAATGTTATAAAATAAATAAAATATAGAAAACTTTTAATTTCGGATAGTTTGCCAAGGCAACATTCTAATTTTAAATCGTTTATTTTGATGTTGCTAAAATAACTAACTGACATCAAAATGATAAAACTATATAGACATTTAAAAACAATTAAATCTAACACACAACAAAATGTATAAAACTTAAACTAAAATGTAAACAGAAAATATAAAAATAAAAAATACAAATATTAATACAATGTATAATACTATCCTAATGATGCTAAAATAACAATAACTTGTAGCACAATGCTGATTCCTTCTGGGTTTCCAGGATTAATTCCTTAAAAGCTGTAATGGCTAAAGAAAATAAGCACTTGGCAAAATGCTTATTATATTACAGTGGGACAAAAGTATTGAGTCAGAGTCATCTTTTGCAAGTTCTCCCACTAAAAAGATGGAGAGGCTGTAATTTTCATCAAATGGTATACCTCAACTCAACTATGAGAGATAAAATGAGAAAAAAAAAATCCAGAAATCACATTGTAGGATTTTTAAAGAATTTATTTTCAAATTATGGTGGAAAATAAGTATTTTGTCAATAACAAAATTTCATCTCAATATTTTTGTTATATACCCTTTGTTGGCAATGGCAAAGGTCAAACGTTTTCTGTAAGTCTTCACAAGGTTTTCACACACTGTTGCTGGTATTTGGCCCATTCCTCCATCAGAGCTCCTCTAGAGCAGTAATGTTTTGGGCTGTCACTGGGCAACACGGATTTTCAAATCCCTCCAAAGATTTTCTATGGGGTTAAGATCTGGAGACTGGCTAGGCCACTCCAGGCCCTTGAAATGCTTCTTACGAAGCCACTCCTTCGTTGTCCGGGTGGTGTTTTTGGGATCATTGTCATGCTGAAAGACCAAGCCACGTTTCATCTTCAATGCCCTTCTGATGGAAGGAGGTTTTCACTCAAATCTCACGATACATGGCCCCATTCATTCTTTCGTTTTACACGGATCAGTCGTCCTGGTCCCTTTGCAGATAAACAGCCCCAAAGCATGATGTTTCCACCCCATGCTTCACAGTAGGTATGGTGTTCTTTGGATGCAACTCAGCATTTTTTCTCCTCCAAACACGACAAGTTGATTTTTTTTTACCAAAAAGTTATATTTTGGTTTCATGTGACCATATGACATTTTCCCAGTCCTCTTCTGGATCATCCAAAATGCTCTCTAGCAAACTTCAGACAAGCCTGGACATGTACTGGCTTAAGCAGAGGGACACATCTGGCACTGCAGTATTTGAGTCCCTGGCAGCGCAGTGTGATACTGATGGTAGCCTTTGTTACTTTGATCCCCAGCTCTCTGCAGGTCATTCAGCTAGGTCCCACCGGTGGTTCTTGTGAGCATTTTGACCCCACGGGGTGAGATCTTGCGTGGATCCCCAGATCGAGGGAGATTATCAGTGGTCTTGTATGTCTTTTATTTTCTAATAATTGCTCCCACAGTTTATTTCTTCACACCAAGCTGCTTACCTGTTGCAGATTCAGTCTTCCCAGTCTGGTGCAGGTCTACAGTTTTGTTTCTGGTGTCCTTTTACAGCTCTTTTGTCTTGGCCATGGTGGAGTTTGGAGTTTGACTGTTTGAGGTTGTGGACAGGTGTTTTTTTTATACTGATAACGAGTTCAAACAGATTCCATTAATACAGGTAACGAGTGGAGGACAGAGGAGCCTCTTAAAGAAGAAGTTACAGGGCTGTGAGAGCCAGAAATCTTGCTTGTTTGTAGGTGACCAAATACTTTTTTTACCGCGAATTTAGCAATTAATTCTTTAAAAATCCTACAATGTGATTTTCTGGATTTTTTTTTCTCATTTTTTCTCTCATGGTTGAGGTATACCTATGATGAAAATTACAGCCCTCTCATCTTTTTAAGTTGGAGAACTTGCACAATTGGTGGCTGATTAAATACTTTTTTGCCCCACTGTAAATATGCAATTAAAAGATACAATTATTTATTATTTTACTGTTGTATTTAACTACATTAACAAAGTCAGTGTTTATTTTTAAAGTGATTTACATTTTTACTTTTGCAGTAATACATTTTTCCTCTGTTTTATTAAGATCAACAGACAGAGATGGTGTTTTCTCTTCATTAGTGTAAATGAACAGACTGTGTGTAAACAAGGTCTAAAGTTACACACAAACAACACACACCCACACCACCACACATTAGACTATAATGGCGGATCTGTCAACCACACATCAACTTAGTTTCCAGAGGCTTTCAGGATTTTCAGGATTACAAATTTTCAGATGTTGTGTGTGTGTGTGTCTGTGTGATGTTGGTGTGGGGTGTGTGTATTTTGCTTCTGTTGTGTTAAAGAGCCGAAAATGGGAGCGCTGGGGCGCACAGTGCACGTGCACGCCGCACACACACACCCACACACACACATACGGTGTTTTGTCGAATGATTGTGTTGTTTCCTGGGCCCTGGTGACAACGTCTCATCTTAGCCATCTGAGAGATGCTTTATCCCATCGAGATAGGGAAGCATTACATACTGTGTGTGTGTGCGCTCACGTGTTGTGTTGTTGTGTGTGGTTGGATGTGTGTGTGTGGTGTGTGTGTGTAAGTTAGATTTTTTTGCTGAGGTTTAGTAATCTGCAGAAAACTCACTTATCAGCATGATGGAACCCACACAACACACTCATGTGAACGTTCAAAACACTCTGTCTCTTTCTCTCTCTCACACACACACAGACACACACACTCCTTCTCTCTCTCTCTCTCTCTCCCCTCTCTCTCCCCTCTCTCTCTCTCTCTCTCTCTCTCCCCTCTCTCTCTGTCGATGAATTTTGTCAGAATTCATTCCCTGTTTCCCCCCCTTCCCGCTTCCCCCCCCACACGATTCTGCCAAAAATAAATCAAACAGGAACAAACTATGTCTTTGTATGCCAACAAAAAAGTATCATTTAAAAAAAAAAACAAAGGATAACTTTTGCGTTTATAAAGTTTTAAATATATGAACATTTTTCTGAAATAAAAGCGTGAGTGTTTAAATATTTTTTTTTTTTTACTAAATTTGCAAACAACAGTTTATTATCTTCACAAAAAAAATTAAAAACCATAAAAAATTCTTATCTTGAATAAAATTTAAACGTTAACTGAAATAAATAATATAAAAACTGATTTTAAATTTAGTTTAACTTGATGTTCCTAACATAACAAACCTAAAAACTAACATAAATTATTACACAACTATATAGAAATGATGAAAATGGGAAATATAAAATATAATATCAAAATCCCACAATCAAGTCGTGTAAGCTCAGGCCCTGAGTTCACCTGAGCTGCTTAGTGGAGGATGAGTTTGTAACTGTCCTGCATCAGCTGTATCGCTGGGAAACAATGACGTCTCTGTCTGCAGGAAGTATAATATTCGTGTTGAGGACATCATGGTCAGAAGTGTTCGTTATATCTCACTGAACACTTACAGAGACCTTCACGAGATCCTCCTGATAGGAAACCTCAAAACGGTGGCGCTGGTGGAGTCTGCAGGTACAAACACACACGCTTGCTCTATATGGACATTATATTTTTATATTATATATACATTTACAATACATGCTGTGTTGTCTTTTTAGTTTCACTTTTTTCCAAATTTTGTTTTTGTAGTAGTTTGTACATTTATATTTGCTTTTTAAAAAAAAATAAAAATTCTAAAATGTTAGTTTTTGTAGGAAAAATTATCAAACGGATAAGTCAAAAAGGTTGTTATTGACGATTGTGTGTCAAAACTGAAAAAATAGACTGTGGGTCAAATTATTTAAAATATATTATAATATTGAGTGCAATTAACCGACATTATGATGTGTTTGAAACTTGAAACGTATATTTATGTATGTGTGTATTACAGTATATCTATATATCTTGGGGGGGGGAGGTATATATTAAAGAGCTGTAATTCCTTAACCTTTCCTCCAATGTTGATGTGAATACCCTCAAATTAAAGTTCAGAATGTGCACTTTATAGCTCATATTCATTATATAACTGTAACTTGAATACATTTTGGTCAGCAGCTAAAATAATAAAAATAGTGCCTGTATCCAAATATAATGGACTGACATGTTGTGGTTTGTGTGGTGTGTTGTGTGTGTGTATACAGGTGTAATATATACCTAGTTTCTGGCATGTACTCGATGGCGCCGTCCGATAGGTCCTACCCCGACCTAATGACATCATTATCCAACATGGCACGAAGCTGATGTTTCTCCTTTACCAATGAGCTCGCTGCTCAACATTCAAATATATGACTAGTGCTTGCTGTAGCAGTTGCAGCTTGCTACAGAAAACCCTCCACCTTCCCCAGCTCCACCTGTATAGATCTGCTACGAGGTGATTCTTGTATGCTATATGGGGGTTATTTCATGTATTTGCAGCAGCATTATTTCTTACATGCTTACAGCAGCATTTTGTGGATGTATTGGCAGTAGCAAGTCTGTACTTGCTCTGCTGCAGCAGCAGTGTAGCAGATATTTTCCGCCAAGACCAAACACATTAACATAATGTACCAGCCAATCCTCCGAGAGTTGTCATGGACAAGAAATAAATAAATAAATATATGTATATATATAATCTTTTTTTTTTTTTTTTTTTTTGTACAATATTTTTGAATTCGTTTTTAATATTTGATTTTTTTATTGTAACTTTTTAAGGTTTGTATTTTTATTGATATTTTATAAATGTTTATTTCAGTTTTAGTTTGTTATTTTAGTACATTAAGCTAAATGAAAATGAGAAATGTTTCCTTGGCAACTAGCTTAAAATACAACAGGTTTTTTTGTTGTTGTTTTATTTCAGTTAATGTTCATTTTATTTGAACTAATTAATGTTTTTTTATGTTTTTTGTTTTAATTAACTATAATAACCATGATATACAGTATGTACACACACTACTACACTTGAAAAGTTTTGGTTGGTTTTTGGTTGACTTTTTACATTTTTTAAAGAAGTCTCTTCTGCTCACCAAACCATCCTTTTATTGATTTTTTTTTTTTAAAAACAGTAAATTTGAAATATTATCATTGTTAAATATTATTTCTATGTGAATCTCTGTTAAACTGTAATTTATTTCTGTGATGGCAAAGCTGTATTTTCAGCAGCCGTTACTCCAGTCTTCATGTCACATGATCTTCAGAAATCATTAGAATATGCTGATTTGATGCTCAAAAAAACATTTATTATTATTATCAATGTTAAAACATTTGTGCTGCTTAATATTTTTGTTGAAACTGTGATGCATTTTATTTTTCATGCTTCACAGATGAATAGAAAGTTCAGAATAACAGCACATATCTGAATTAGAAATCTTTTATT
>JADLZN010009828.1:5000-22418 GCA_018155175.1 Sinocyclocheilus anophthalmus
GGAGCTTAAAAGATGTGAATGTTTAGAATAATATATATTTTGACATGTATTATGTTTTTGAAAATTGCAACACTTAATGTAAGAGGGTTACTAGATCAAGGGAAATTTGAAAAGTTAAAAGTATTGTGTAGTAGATCAAATATTTTAGTGATTCAGGAAACAAATTGGAGGGACGAAGTAATGGAAAGTTTTAAGAAAAAATGGAAAGGTGATATATTTAATAGTAATGGTGATGGGAGGCGAGGTAGTGGAGTAGCATTTTTAATTAAACAGGGAGTATGTGAAAAAGCACAAGTGGTTTATGATGATATGGAAGGGAAGTGTTTGATAGTGAAAATGATGGATGGAGAGACAAATATAATTCTATGTAATATTCATGCACCTGTGGTAGAAAAAGAAAATGTGTTATTTTTTAAGAAACTAAATGATGCTATTGTGAAATGGGAGAACATTTTAATTATGGGGGATGGATATTGCAGAGGGGATGGTTTTTAAATATGATAGGGGAAGGAAAGAATTAAAAAGTGTAATGGAATAAAATAATTTAGTTGATGTATGGAGAGAAAGAAATGAGGGTATACGAGAATTTTCAAGACAACAGGTAGTGTAGAATTTTATATGTAGAAGTAGAATAGATTTCATGATAAGTAAAAGGGATATGTTGAAGATAATATATACTATATTTTATAAGGAAACAAGTTTAGTTATCATAAAGTTGTATGGATACAGTTGACCTGGGTGGGTGTTAAAAAGGGCCTGGATACTGGATATTAACACTGAGTATTAAAGATAAATTTTAAGGAAAAATAAGGTATAAAAAAGAACAGGAACCAGATGTACAGGGGAAACGAGAATTGTGGTAATTTATAGACATTGTAAATGGTAAGAAATATAGTAAATCATACAGGATTAAAAAAGACAGAAAAAGAATAAGAATAAATTAGGGAGGAGCTTGAGTCATAAGTTGTCAATTTAAAAAAAACAGTAACGTTAGAGGAAAAAATAAGAGAAATAGAAGACGAAAAGTACAAAGGAGCAATGATAAGAAGTAAAGCAAAATACTTAGTGGAAGGTGAAAAATGTACGAGGTTCTTTTTTAATATGGAAAAAACAGACAGAGAGCAGGAATGATTAAAGAATTAATAGGAAAAGGAGGATAAAAGATAAAAGAAAAAGAAGACATTTTAAAAGAAATAAAATGTTATTATGAAAGTTTGTTTAAAAGGGAATGAGTGGGTAGAGAAGAAATGGAATTTTTGATAGGGAAAATTTAAATAAGGATAGGTAATGGTGATAAAAATTTATGTGAAAAGGAAATTGGAAAAGAAGAAATAGAGGAAGCAATTATGCAGTTAAATAATGGTAAAAGTCCAGGAAAGGATGGTCTTCCAAGTGAATTTTATAAGTGTTTTATAAAAGTATTGACACCAATTCTAAAAGATGTGTTTGACGAAATTTTTAAAAAGGAAGAAACCAGTTATTTTATGGGGATAGGAGTAGTTAAATTAATTTATAAGAGAAAAGGGGACATTGCAGATCTAAAAAATTATAGACCAATTACTATGTTGAATACAGATTTTAAAATTTTAGCAAAGATTTTAGCTAACAGATTGAAGAAAATTTTACCAAATATAATACAAACAAACCAGGTATATGCAATACCAGGAAGAGATATTACAGATACTATTAGTAGTATAAGAGATGTCGTAAGTTATATGATCACGGAAAAAAAAAGTGGATATGTAATAAGTCTTGATTTAGAAAAGGCTTTTATTTGTTTTTATTTGAGTATTTGTTTAGGACTTTACAACAGTTTGGTTTTGGTGATAATTTTATTAAGTGGTTGAAGATTTTATATAAAGATGCTGAAAGCCAAGTAAAGTGCAATGGATTTTTAACTGAGACCTTTAAATTAAGTCGATCAATTAGACAAGGGTGTCCATTATCAGCTTTGCTGTATAGTTTGTGGCAGAGGCCTTAGGTTTGGCTATAACAGAAGAGAAAGAAATTAGAGGAATTGACACAGAAGAAAAGAGAGAATTGCAGAAAGTGTATCAATATGCGGATGATACTACTATAATAGTGCAAGATTTGGCTAGTGTAGTTAAAGCAATGGACATAATCGAAAAATATTGTAAAGGTTCTGGAGCTAAGATAAATATACAAAAAACTGTTGTAATGAATATAGGAAGAATTGAGAAAATTCAAAAATGGTATCCATTTAGAGAAGAAGAGAGTTTGAAGATTTTAGGTGTGAGGATTGGAAAAAATGAGAAAATGGTTAGAGATTTGATGTGGGAAGAAGTGGTAGAGGAAATGGAAAGAGTGTTAAATTATTGGAAACAAAGGGATTTAACTTTAAGGGGAAAGGTTTTGGTTATAAATGCATTAATGATGGCAAAAATGTGGTATGTGTTGGGTGTGACATCTATGCCTATGGGAATTAGTAAAAGATTAAAAAGATTGCCTCACAGACAGAATGGGGAGAGAGAAGGAGGGACAGATAGAGTCATCTTCATTCAGAAGGCAATCAGCCACATTGTAATGGCAGATTAGAGTGTATCATTTTTTATTTCTGTTGTCTGCAGTGTTCCTTTGTGACTTTTGCCCATTTCTTCAGCTAAAAATAGCCCTGCTGAGCACACACTTCAAGTCTGCCGGTGAGTACGCTGGAGGTCTCTCTCTTCCTCTCCCTCCGTTCTTTTCCTTTTATTTCAGGCCAACCCCCACCCTCATGATATAATCACATGCAGCAGGGGCTCTCAACCTTTTTGGGTCCACAAAATTATTTTTGTTGGATCTCACAGAGGCATGGATTTCATGCCTGTCTCAGTGACTTTTTTCCCCATACAGTGGAAGTCAATGGTACGGTCCCCCAAAGTATAACATTTACAAAAAGGTGCAAGATGTCACTGGTCAGTACACCTTTGTACCTTATTACCCTAAAGGATGCTCTTGTCGCGTTAAAGGTGCCTATTATCCTGAATGGTACATATTTTACCTTTGAAAGTCCAGCCTTTTCTGAAAGCTAAATAATGACGAAATCGATTTTTAAACGACCTATCCCTTTTAAGAATAACAACATTTTGGTCAAATCATGTGAGTGGTTGTGTGTCATACTGCCAGCTTTCAAAGTCCAGCAAAATGTAGTTTTAAAGCATGCATGTCATCTTTTTGTTTGCTCGTTAACCGAAATTAATTCTTTTTGTATTATTTTTTCAAGTGCCGTTCCCTAGAAACATGATCATTTTCCTTGGTTTGTTTTTTTCTTTGTCTTTAACCAACCAGAGTGAATGGGAAGGACTGTACACCAAGCATTTTTATGTTCTGGGTGGCCCAAAAATCCCCATCACTGCAAATTACAGCCTTTCTTTCTAAGACCTTAAAAAAAAACTCAAACAAACTTCTGATTCTGTAACCCTTGGGCTTCTCTGACACAATGGATAGCCTTTCTCAGCTATTTTAGGTGAATAAAGTTTGCGGTCAAACCCACATTGTTATACACTTATTTACTGGTTTATATGTACAGAACTGAATCTCAGAGGCTTTATAAAAGATTCATGCACTTTAATACATCTACTTTATCAAGTGTGAAGCTCAGTTTATTGCTGGAGGTTGCCAGGTCGCTGTACTGCTAGCTGCTAGTAGGCATTCAGGATTTAGTGCCCTAATATTATTGGTGTGCTGCCCATAGCGTTTGAAACTGCCAGGGAGGGCAAATTTTCCATAAAATTAAATGATTACAATATCTAGCATTAATTAGAAAACAGAAAATAATAAAATGACTTAACAACTTGACTAAACTTAACAACTAACTATTAATAAGCAGCAAATTGCGGGGAAAACTCTGTGTTCCCCATTCTAAAGTGTTGCCCTTCACATTATTGAGGAAGAGTTGCTTTTGCAGACTTCTGATGTACTTGAGACTTTAGTGGACTCCAGACGATGTGTGTTTGTGCTCACAGGGGCCTCTTCCTGTTGTCATTGCAGCAGACATCTGAGAAGGACCACATTTCATGCTGACTCCACTCCAAGTTGCAGAGCGGTAAATCAGCACAATCTGTCTCCATTTGAAATTCATTGCCAGTATTATGTACAGTTATAGTAAATCTAGAGCTCTCATTTGAGTGCTTTCATTATACAGCTCTTCTTTCAGTCACTAACAGTACACTAGAAGAGAGGAAGTGACATCACACAGATAGGAAAATAGTGCTTTATGATTTGGGCCATCAGTTTGCCATCTGGGACAAATTTGGGGAATTGTAAATGATTTCTGTCATCATCGGGCCAAATCGACAGTCTTGGATCTGCTGTAGCTCCCAATTCCGATTGATTTCAATGGGGTTGACGTTTCTTTACTCGTTACAAGATTCGTGATCCATTTTTGGTCGATCTATTCCTTTAAGTCAAGACACTGTAATCTCAGTCTCACATTCTGTATGTCATGTGCTTGATGGTGGGTCTGGGACATAAAAGTATTTCAGACGTGAATGGCGTGTCCCCCTTCTTCTCATCTCTGTTTCTCTCTCCCCGTTTTGCTCCCTGAATTTCAGTGTTGTGTTACAAATATCGATCTCTCGTGCCATTGCTCTCAGCGTTCAGTTAGCTTGAAGCTGCCGTGACCTCAATGCCAAGGTCACTTCTGACCACTGCCTCAGATACATGTAAAGAGAGACGATGTTTTGTATCTATTTTGGAATGAATGTATCTTTATTTTTCAGCACTACATTGTAAAATGTTCGGAATGTACTGAAAATGAATGTAAAATTAGTATTAAATTTAAACATTTTGAAAACATTATGTTTGAAAGCGTAATTACAGTGTAAATTGATGGACATATGGACATTCAGAATCTGAAACAGAAAACGAATAAATACAGTAATATTCCCTCCTCACTTCGAAAACTGTAGGCTTCCACACAGACACGCGCACACATCAACACATCTCCGCATGAGAAGCGAGGGAAGGGCGAGGTCTCAAAGTTAAAGATGAAAGATGCAACATAACGCCAGCAAGGGTCACTCATACTTCATTAAATAAACAACAAACAGTTAATCTGCTGAATGCCTAATATATTGAACGGTTTTAAGCATATTTTAGGATTATTTTGCAAAGGGTGCTTTGCTAAGGGTGCTGCGCAGTGACCGTTGTGAATCGGTCATACATCTTTACGTAATACATCATTTAATAATATTATAAAACGGTCCTCGAAAGGGGGGTCCTATTATGCTCTTTTACAAAGGCTTGATTATGTTTTGGGGGTGTACTAGAACACGCTCTCATACTAGGTTGTACGAAAAACACATTATTTTTCACATATTTTACCTTATTACAACACCTCTCTCCCCAGTCTGGCATGAACATCTCGAATAGTTCCGGATCAATAAGGCCCGCCTCTGAATCACGATGTTGTGATTGGTTAGCTGGTCCAGTGTGTGTTGTGATTGGCAGCACCCGGCGCCTGGTCGGGAAATGTCACGCCCCTTACCATAGCCGCCTGCTGCGATCTTCAGTGTAAATATTGTGTCAATATCAAATCAATTTGAGTGCGATTTTAAACCCGGATGATTGTAACTACTCTAAGTTCGTCTGTCTTGGGAAAGCTATTGTGTCTCCGACATAGTGATAACACTCTTTGCTTTCTCTAGTGCAGCTCAACCATGTCTCGTCCCATTCGTCGCTATTTGTGATATCACAAATCCCGGAAAAGATGCGTTGTAGTCCAAACGAGTCGTTCGTTGTAGTTTTTGAAAAGTGATTTCTGCTAGATAAAATATCTCCTTTTGAATTGGACCTTGAGCTTTGTAACTTTGCAGATCTTTTTTAGGCTCAAACAGCAACATTACAGACCAACTAAAGCTGAAAAAGTGAAAAAGCAGAATAGGACCCCTTTAAGTAAAATGCACCTGGAAATCAAGGCAAATACGTGCCATTGACAGAAACGTTATTTGATTCAAGAAACGAGTAACTCATTACTTTAGCATTTTTTGCTCTTTACTTTTACGCAAGTAAATATTAAGATTGTATTGCTATATTATATTAGATAAGTAATTATTTCTATAATTACTTGTACTTTTACTTGAGTACAGTTTTTCGATACGCTACCCAAGAAGAGAATTCTCTGCCAGCTTATCCCAGCCATTTTGTGAGTCAATTATTTTGTCTATAAAGGAAGACATTTGTCAACGTTCACTTTTTTAGGTCGATGACAGGCCATTTTGGCTTCTAAATTGCAGGTCTCCTCCAACGGCTAAATATCAAGCCACTTCCACATAACCACAAAATGTATGTTCTAGGATATTTTTGGAGTGTGGCCCCAAAGTACAGAGCTAAGCTTTTAGGATAAGGCCATAAATACGGAAGGTAAGAATAGATCCGGCAAAGATAAATCCATTCTGTCTTTAACCATGTCTTCTCTAAAATGGAAATACTTTTGTGTTTGCAAAATGTTGTTATTCTTATCTTCATATAACACATGAAATATTCTATGCACAAGAGAAAATTTGTGTGATATTTCTTTTTTTTTTTTTTTTTTTTTTTTTTTTTTTTTTTTTTTTATGCAAACAATTAGAGTTGACATTCAGAATACCCAACTTTGCATACATTAACACATACTTTATCAACCTCACAACCAGTGTCCAATCTGAACATAGGCACTAGCAAGCAGAATAAAAAAATAATTGTAATGACTGTTAAAAAGAAGATGCTTTTTAAACATCTTTTTTATTACATAAGGCTAGAACAGAACAAATACAGAAAGAGGATTAAAAAACCAAAAAAAAAAAAAACACTCAACAATATTAGCATGTTCATGAGAACTCATCAATCTCTTCAAAAAAGAAATACATTTTTTGTTATTAATTACTCTTAGTGATTTAATTAAATGTTCTACTTCACATAAGAAATCTATAAAAGTAGGTATTTTCTTAAGAAACCTTTGTTTGTTAAAATAGAATTTTGCCACAAGGATAAGAAAGCTAAGAGTAGATTCTAAAGATTTGTTTTGGTTTTCAAAAATGCAAACAACATCCTTAATGTGTAAATTACATTTCATATTAACTTTAGAAAAACAATAGGAACTCAAGTCTTTCCAGAAAAGCGATGAAACATTACAAGAGGAAAATAAATGACAGATATCTTCACTTTCTTTTTTTACAGAAGGTGCATATATCAGCTACATCACAAAATTTCGACACAACAGCGTTACAAGGGTATATATTATGCAAAATTTTAAAATGCACTTCTTTCACTTTATTGGGTATACAGTACTTATATGGTAATAACCATGTTTTCCTCCATTGAATGTTATCTATTTTAGAACCCCCAAAAAATTTCCCTTCTGGAGAATTTGAGTTTCGAGATTGAGAAAGTTGACGAATAAATGTATTATTACATTCTTTACTTAAAAGCGAAACACCTCCCAAACATAGCTGTGAAAGTTGTTTTGAGCATGACTCATGGGTGAGGGAAGCTTTCATCAGACATATTAATCCATCAGGAATCGCCTTTATAACGGAGTTAAATTCTTTAAACGGAATGGGAAATTGATGGATATTCATAAAACATTCATAAGATAACAAATCACCATTAGAATTGAATAGATCAGCAACAAAGATTGTTTTTATTAAACCATTTATCAAAAAAGACTGATCTATTTCTAATTTTAATATCCAAATTATTCCATAAGATGGTTTAGTGGGGGGAAAAGTTGTGGTTGTAAACCAATTTCCAGGCTAACAAAGCTTGTTGATGAAATCTAGCCAGTTTAATAGGTAATTTACCAGTGGAGTAACTGCATTTCATCAAAAAAGAAAGGCCACCTACCCTATTAAATATATTATTAGGAATAAAATACCACATAGACTCTGACCCAAGCAAACATCTTTTTAACCAATTAATTTTAAATGTATTGTTAGTATCATCAAAATTCAGGACTTCAAGACCCCCATCACTCCTTTTATTTGCTAAAACATATTTCTTCAATTTGTGAGATTTATTACTCCAAATAAAATCAAGAAGAATCTTATCTATATTTTTGGAAGTGTGATTATCTACAGCTAATGACAGGGAAGGGTACACAAATCTGGATAATCCTTCTGTTTTGGATAAGAAAACTCTGCCTAAAATTGATAAATCTCTTTGGAGCCAATTATTAAAAATATATTTTGTTTTCAATAACCGTTAAAATTCAGAAACTGTCTACTAATTAAATTTTTTGTTATATGAATCCCCAAATATTTCACTTCATTTTTAATTGGAATATTTTCAATTTCAGTTTCTACAGTGTCAAATAAGCAGATAATTTCACACTTGGATAAATTAAGTTTGAGCCCAGAAGCGTTAGAGAAGGCATTAATTGTAGTTAAGACTGGAGAGACTTGCTCTTTATCCTTCAAGAATAAAGTAGTATCATCTGCTAATTGTGAGATTCGAATCTCTCTGCCAAAGATATCAAGGCCAGCAAAGTTATTATTGTGCAAAATATCTATGGATAATGTTTCTACAACAAATAAAAATAAAAAGGGACTCAAAGGGCAACCTTGACGTATTCCGTGAAGAACAGGAAATCTGGGTGATGTACGGGAATTTAAAATTATACAGCTATCTATTTCTTTGTACAACATTTGAACCATATTTATGAATTTCGAGGGAAATCCAAAAGCCTCTAAAGAGTTTATAAGGAACTGGTGCTTTACAGTGTCGAAGGCCTTATAAAAATCGAGGAATAAGATAATTGCATCAGACTTGATTTCATCTCTATAATCAATAAGATCCAGAACAAGTTGAGTATTACAACTAATATGACGACCTTTCATAAAACCGGTCTGTGTTTCATTAATGATATGATGTAAATGTTGTTTTAATCTCTTGGCAAATATGGAAGCAATTAATTTATAATCAAAATTAAGAAGAGTGATAGGGCGCCAATTATCAATTATAGTTACATCTTTGTCTGGTTTGGGAATGAGAGATATCACCCCTTGTTTCATAGTAGGAGTCATTGTTCTATTTTGTATACATTCTTGAAGCATTAAGAAAAAAGGTTGTTCTAAAAACTCCCAAAACTGTATGAAGAATTCTAAAGTAAGGCCATCGGAGCCAGGTGACTTGCCCTTTTTCATTGAATTCATTGCATCTCTAATTTCATTTAAGGAAACAGGAGCCTTACATGATAACTTAAATTCATCACTTATTTGAGGTATATAGTTCTTAATCTGTTGTAGGTATGACTTACTTTGGTTTGCCTGAAAATCAGAGGAGTACAGGTTCCTATAAAAATTAGTAACAAATTTCTCAATTTCTTCAGGGTGTTTAGAAACTGAACTGTTAATTTGTAATGCAGAGATGCTTTTCCTTTTAAAATTTCTTTTCTCGAGTGAGAAGAAGCTCGTATTTTTCTCTCCTTCCTCAATCCATCTCGCTCTGGATCTAACGAAGGCACCTTTAACTATTTCTAAATATATATGGTCTAATTCCAATTGCAAAGTTTTTAACTGACTCATTTCTATAACAGAGAGATTCTCTTTTTTGATTAAGGTATTTATGTTAATTAGCAAGTCGGCTTCTTTATCAGCATTAACC
This sequence comes from Sinocyclocheilus anophthalmus, assembly GCA_018155175.1. Lineage (NCBI taxonomy): Eukaryota > Metazoa > Chordata > Actinopteri > Cypriniformes > Cyprinidae > Sinocyclocheilus > Sinocyclocheilus anophthalmus. Next base: position 14,583 of record JADLZN010009828.1, read on the forward strand.
ACTTTTAAGGCTTTAGATCTATGTATTGCTAGTAATCTTGCTTTATATTTAAAATATTCCCATTTAGCACCATGAGACTCAAATTCATTATTAGAAAAAATTCCTTTAACTAATCCCTTGATTTGATCATTTAAATTTTTATCTTTTAGCAAATTATTATTCAATTTCCAGTAACCACGCACAGTACTCTCCCTGTGTTTTGTCTGCAAAATCAACTTAATTACTAAGTGGTCAGAGAATGGAGCATACTGGTGACAGACATCAAACACATATTGCAGTAACTGTTGAGAAATTAAAAAAAAGTCTATTCTAGATTTAGAGGACAACAAATTATTACTCCAAGTATATTCCTTTACATCAGGGTGATAAAAGCGCCATGCATCCGCAATATGAAAATAATCACACAAAGTACAAATAATATTATTTGTGAAGCCCATCTTAGGAGGAAATCTGTCAGCTGAATTATCTAATACATCATTAAAATCTCCAGCAATAATAATAAAGGCTTGTTGATATTTATTTTTCAAAGCTTCAATATTCCTCTGTAATAAAAGAAGAGTTTGTTGGCAGATCTAAGTTGTGTATATTCGCCCTATACAATCTTGTTTATGACATCACTACTTGTGGCTTGGCCCAATGTGTAAGCCCAAATGATATTGATAATTGTTTGTTGGTTTTTTTGTTTTTTTTATTGTTTTTTTTTGAACAGAACTTTTATATTTGGTTTTAAAAAATTCCTTTTAGATTAAAGGATCCTTTGAAAACAGCAACATTTTTCTGATTAAGAACTGTGACTCACACCGTTTACCATTATTATACAAAGAGAAAATCTAATCTTTGCTTTAGGACTTAAAAAAATAAAAATCTGGTCCAAATATGAAAATCTGCTTGGCATGATCGAACTGCAATAAGAGCAGACATTTTTTGCTTGCTCTGTCTGTCTGTTTTGCATTCAGAGTGGTCTGCTTTATTCATGCAAACAGCAACAAGCAAATTGCATTAAGATGTGCTGAAATTTATTTTAGGCCACACCTGACACATTTTTGTAGCTTTTTAGAGCAGCGGGGCTTCAGTTTCAATTCAAAGCAGCTCAGGTCTTCTGTGGTTTCAGTGCTGATCTGCTCTCAGACATTATGTAGTGTATTTAGACTTTGAACAAATCCCTGGATAGTATAATGGGGGTGTTTTATTTTGGTGGTGCGTGAAACCTGGGCTGTTATACAGTGTTTTAGACATTAAGGCTACTATAATCAAAGCAGCTGTTTTGGTCTTTACCATCTGTCCACTGAAAATAAGAAGGGAGAGATTTATGTTTGTCTTTTAAAAGGTTAATCATCTCATCTCTAATGCTCATCCACCACATTACAGCACTTTACTCTTCAGTGTAAGCCAATTATCTGCTTACAGGTAATATGATCAACCTTTGCCCTGCTAAAAGTGTGTGTGAGTAATGTTTTGTTTGTGTGTGTGTGTGTGTTGTGGGGGGGGGGTGGGGGTGTTGGGGGGCATTGGATGTGTGTGTGTGTGCTTCAAACCTTTGTTCTCTTTTCCACATGATGAGCTCATGAAGTATTCATGCTCAGCACTGTTCTAAATCAGTTCTCTTTCGCTCCTGCGGTGGACAGTTCAATATCACCTCTCATCCATCTCTGTGTCGTTCGTCTGAATTTCTCTTATTTCACAGTGGCTCTCACTCTCACGGGTACAAATCAATGTGATTAAAATAATCTCTCGAAATTTCACGAGTTTCACTCTTGGGTTGGTCTGAAGAGTGGCCATTTATTCAAGTTCTTGATATAAAATATGTTGATATACCCAGTCTTGCTATTTATTAAAGGGCCAGTCTTGCTATTGTTAAACATTTCATTTTGATATGTGATTTATAGATAAATTACAGAATAAAACCGTTATCATATTCGCTAAACATATTTATAAATGTCATGCATGAATATAATAACGTTTGCTGTTTATTAGCAGCACATTGTCATCCAGATTAACGATCAAAATTATATCATATAGCATACAGCATTAATTTTTAATACTAGTATCATCTGCACAACTCAAAGTCAGATTGGATTTGTTAACACCTACTTTCATTAAATCATTTACTACTGGGCAAACTTGCGTAATTAATATAAATGCGAAATACAAATATATTTATATTGTATACTGTTTTTTTTTTCACAAAAATATTTGTCATATCACGATTTTACTGCCCCATTGATTAAATTAAGAACGTTTTTCAATAACTAATCCCATTAATCTAACTGCTTCCTCTGGGTGGTCGTTAAGGGTCCTCAGAGTACTAAGTGAGTAAGTATCAAATGAGGTCAAACAAACTGAAACTGTCTTGGGTTTTCCCCCTGTTTTGACCCTGTCCTCTAACACTGCTGAGCTGAAGGGCAAACTCCCTGACAACATTGTGTTTGCTGCAGTATTCATCTTTACAAGTGCTTGGAGAAAATCCCAATCCAATCTTCTTTTTAATGGAGTCACGTTTTCCTTCACTCCACCATGGTGCAGGCTGACACTGGCCAAATGTGGTACATCCTCAAATATTGAACGTTCGTAGAAAAAAATGGAGATTAAAGGAATATGTCAGGTCCAATACAAGTTAAACTTAATTGACAAAATTGACAAAAAAGAATTCTAACTTGTTCCTTGTTATCTTTAAAAAATAAATAAAAAGTCAAAATCAAGCTTACAGTGAGGCACTCACAATGGGAGTCAATGTTTGGAGAATTTAAATGCAAAAATTTGAAACGTACAATATTGTAAAAACACTTAATGCTTCTGTCGAAACTTGTTTATTAATTAAGCTATAAGGCTGTTTGAGGCAGTTAGAATTTTTACAGCCATTTTTATGTTTACAATGTTATGATGGAAAGGTAGTTATAAAATTAAGTTGTAAAATCTATTAAATATTGAGCTTTTGTTACACAAGTGCACTAATTGAGATGGCAATTTATGATATAATGTTAGTTTTCCAGAATTATTGTCTCTATACAATAATAATATAAAAGAATATCTATTATTGTAGTGTATTAAAATATAATATAACAGTGCATCTCAATAAATTAGAATTTGTCGTGGAAAAGTTCATTTATTTCATAATTCAACTCAAATTGTGAAAATCGTGTATTAAATAAATTCAATGCCACAGACTGAAGTAGTTTAAGTCTTGGTTCTTTTAATTGTGATGATTTTGTCTCACATTTATCAAAAACCCACCAATTCACTATCTCAGCAAATTAGAATACTTCATAAGACCAAGAAAAAAAAACATTTTTAGTGAATTGTTGGTCTTCTGGAAAATATGTTCATTTACTGATGTAGTCAATACTTGTCGGGGCTTCATCTTTGCTTTACATACTTGACGCCTCAATTCGGCCGTGGCCATGGAAATCTATCAGTCTGTGCACTGCTGGAGTTGGAGGGAAGCCAGTTTTCTTTTGACAGTGGCCTTACATCTCATCTGCAATTTTTTGGTCCTCTTGTTTCTTCATTCCTCTTGACAATACCCCATCGAGTTCTCTATGGGGTTTTCAGGTCTGGTCATGAACCATCTTATTGGTGCTTTGGCAGTTGTGGGCAGGGATGCCAATCCTGCTGGAAAACGAATCGCGGCACTCAAAGCTGGTCAGCAGAAGGAAGCAGAAGTGCTCCAAAATTTCTTGGTAGACGGGTGCGGTGACGTTGGTTTTCAAAAAACAAAATGGAGCAACACCAGCAGATGACATTGCACCCCAAATCAGCACAGACTGTGGAAACCTAACACTGGACTTCAAGCAACTTGGGCTAGGAGCTTCTCCAACCTTCCTCCAGACTCTAGGACCTTGAAATGAAATACAAAACTTGCTCTCATATGAAAAGAGGACTTTGGACCACTGGGCAAAAAGTCCAGTTCTTCTTCTCCTTATCCCAGGTAAGACGCTTCTGACGTTGTCTGTTTTTCAGGAGTGGCTTAACAAGAGGAATTGACAACTGTAGCCAAATTCCTTGACAGTTCTGTGTGTGGTGGCTCTTGATGCCTTGAACCCAGCATCAGTCCATTCCTTGTGAAGTTCACTAAAATTCTTGAATCAATTTTGCTTGACAACCCTCATAAGGCTGCAGTTCTCTCGGTCGGTTGATCATCTTTTTCTTCCACACTTTTTCCTTCCACTCAACTTTCTGTTAAAATGCTTGGATACAGCACTCTGTGAACAGCCACCCCTTTCAGTAGTGACCTTCTGTGATTTACCCTTTTTGTGGAGGGTGTCAATGATTGTCTTCTGGTTAACTGTCAGATCAGCAGTCTTCCCCAATGATTGTGTAGCCTAGTGAACCAAACTGAGACCATTTTGAAGGCTCAGGAAACCTTGCAGGTGTTTTGAGTTGATTAGCCTGATTGGCATGTCACCATATTCTAAATCGTTGAGATAGTGAATTGGTGGGTTTTTTGTTAAATATGAGACAAAATCATCACAATTAAAAGAACCATAGACTTAAACTACTTCAGTCTGTGTGAATTTAATTTATTTAATACACAAGTTTTACAATTTTTAGTTGAATTACTGAAATAAATGACCTTTCCACGACATTCTAATTTATTGAGATGCACCTGCATTTATATATATATATATATGGTGCTAAGTTATAATACATTTTTCAGCTCATTTTGGGATTTATGGTATTATTTTTTCATTGCAAAGTAAAATATAAATTTACACAGAAAAGGTCAATAAGTCATTTTTCATTTCCCAAACTGAAATCATGTTCACATGCATGTTGTTTAGATCTTGTGGCTGTGCTATTAAATATACCATTTGCATCCATTGCAAGTCCCACACTTTAACCCATGTTTTTGCTTTTGTTAAGAAAAGAATGGAAATGTACTTTCACGGTAATCAACATTATTCCACAAATGCTGCCGACTGAGTTTAACCTGTGTTGAATCTGGAACATGCCTTTTAACACGAAGAGAAATTGGATTGAAAATGCCACAGTTCCCGTTCATTCCTCTAATATGCAGCCAAAACAAATAAAAAGCCTCTTCCTCCCTGAATCCGCCTCTCACTTTAATGGCTCATAGAAGAAGCTTGTATAAAAAGCACACGTCTCACGGTGACCTGAATTACAAGCGCTTCGTACTGAGTCATTGCCTGTGCCATTTCACACAAAAAGCCTATCAGCAGCACTCAGAAAGGAAGAAGGGACTTATAGAACTATCTGACTTATTTATGTAAGCATCCAATGGACGGTCATGCTGCATGCACAATACTGGCAAGCCAAGGTCCCAGCCTATAGAGACAGAGTGCCCTCAGATAACCTCCACATAGTCACAATTCATTATTCACCCTCACTGAGCACAAAGAGCTCATTCTTTCTCCCCTCCCCTCTCTCATTCTCTCTCTCTCTCTCTCTCTCTCGCGTCTCGGTCTCTCTTCATCTTTCAAACCACTCCTCTCTCTCTCTCTCTCTCTCTCTCTCTCTCTCTCTCTCTCTCTGTTGTGCTCTTTCTTTTCCTTTACTCTCTGTCTTGCTCTGTTGTTTGCTTTTTATCCCTCCTCCCCCTTAGTAACAGTTGCTACCTTGTGTATTTGAAAGCTCTGTCTCTTCCTGCTATGTTGGTCATAATCATTCTAAGTGGTCTTTCTCTGCCAAGTAATATCCATTGCCTGGGGCATAAACTTAAGTGTTGCGTAAAATACAGGAATCAAGCCAAGATGTCAACAGTGAGTTTTCTTACAGTAAATCTCCATATAGCAGTGCTAAAATTCAGAACATAAGAATTGGCTCCATTTCAGTTCATAAGTTTGAATCAGAATACAATTTTTTACACCCCACAGGAAGTTGAATTGGAATGACAAGAAATTGTGACTTTATTTCAATTTTGAAGAAATTTAAGAAAGACACTCCACAGAGGAATTTCATTAGTCACCTTCTGGCTCGTTGAAAAACATACCACAATGACCGTGAATTTACCGTCCAACTGTAAAAAATGCTAACAGTAAAACCTGTTAAATGGTTAACGGTAAATATACATATATATATATATACGGTGAAAAACTGTATTGGACATTACATATATTGGACATTAATTCTACGGTAGTATACCGTTTTTGTGTGAGTGAAAAAAGACCGATGGTAATATTACGTGATAACCGTAAATTGACATCCCGGAGTTTCCCTACCGTTAACATTCAACTTTGATTTTTTTTTTGTTGAAATAACAATGTTTCTTCTTAGTTTTTTCTTATCAGTTTTGTATATTAGGGTTGTGTGTTACACTTAATGTTGTTCAATGAATGTTTATTGCATTATTTCAGTTTCATGTGTGTTACCATGATGGTGTTCAGTGTTTGTGTGAATGACACTGTGCAACTTCTATATATGTTAATATTTAAAAACTGCTGCTTCTGATGGGCTTTGGTTCATCATGTGACTTTCTCATCACCACCTGCATTTGGTGGTTATCAGTGTATTACAAAGGTACAAAACAGATTTTAGTACTTCAATAGGTTGGTATATTAACATTATATCAATTAATGAAATTCTGTATTTTACTGTAAATTTAAGTTAAAACCGTAAAACCTAAAACGTTGCTACCGTATTTTTTATGATAAAATTCCGGCAACCACAGCTGTCGGTATTTTACCGTAAATTTTATACATGCAATTCACTGCAGTTTCCAGCTGAAATCAACACTAAGAGGCAGTAAAACACCAACAACTTTTTTTTTTTAACAGCGCAGATTATCAATGAATAAAGACTTATTTTCACACGGTTCCTTGCACAATACTATGACCTCAAAACACTTTTACCGTAGTGCATGATTTGTAAACTAGTACACTTTTATGTTTGCATCAAATTGCATTCCATATAAATGGCTTCTCTGACTAAAGTAAAAAGTAAATTTGCTCGGTAGCTCACCTGATACAGATGCAGACGCTCTGGTACAAGTCCTGTGAATTGCGAGTCACGATAAAAGACTTGTAGAAGTAAATTGAAATCCCATGGAAATGTTATCGATTCGGTTTAGTGTAGGTGGTACATTATTTTCAAACGCATTCAACTTTTAACGCCAGACATTTAATTTCCAAAGTGGTGCAATACGTACAACTGCCAGTGAATACATAAAATATATAATATTGTATGCGTTTGTGTGTTGCTCACATAATTGAAGCTATATAAAATGTAAAATTAAATAAATAAATAAAGGTATTCATTTCTGTTGCAAACTCAGTTGAGATGTTTATACACTAGAGGTTAGTCTACTGCCGCATCTGTCGTGCGGTAGTGGTTAATTCGAATGATCTTATTGGTCAATTCAAACGTATCGGGTTTTGCTGAGTCACATGCTTCAAAGAAAGGATAGAAGAGGGCTGTAACTCATTCTAATCTCTTTGTTTTGTTCCTGCTCCTCCTCTTCTTCTTCTTCACCTGAACTTATTTATGGCAGTGTATTTTGAGACATGTGGCTTTTCTCAAGCTGCGCTTTCACCCTTGATCTATTTTCAGTTTTCTCTCTGGTAGTATTTCATATGGATACTGTTTTCACAAATGATTCGTATTTGATGACTTTGTCATCTGATTTGCAACTATTTCAAGTGTGTGACCTTTAAATACGGTCCAGTTGATAAAACCTCAGTTTTGTAATTATGTAGAGATAAATGCCATTTGTTTTTGTTTTGTTTTTCAATATGGAATTAATGAAATAGTTCCAGCAAAATATGTTTAGTACTAATTTAACTCTAACCATTTTTTTCCGTAACGATGAGATTGGTAATTGACAGCAAAACAATAACAGCATAGAAAATTCTTAAATCAGCGATATGAAGTGAAGAAAATCTA
>JADLZN010009829.1:0-47500 GCA_018155175.1 Sinocyclocheilus anophthalmus
GGGGGGGGGGGGAGCAAGAACCCTGAAAGAGAAAGCAGGGATAGGCGAGGGAAGGGTTAATTGTTAAAAAATAACAGCATTAGACTAATTCATTGAATCACATATATTAATGTGATAACTTTGACAGCCATGTTTGTATTCTTTAGAATAGTATCATTTTTAGCTCCCTGAAAGTTCTGATGTGAGTTTATATTAGCATGTGAAATACATTCCTTAAGCTTTTCCTATTATGGTAGTTCTCAGTTGTACACTAGAATTCTGTATCCACTCAAAATGTGAGGGTTTCTTTCCTGTGCGGACCTCGCTTCCACAATGCTACTGTAGGGTGTTGTCAGGGCCTTGTGTTGTGGTTGATAAAGTGGTCTGAGTGATTGTTAGCACATTGCTATGTGGTTGCTAGTGTGTAGCTATTAGGGTTCTAATGTGGGTCGCGTGGTGGTTAGCGTGTTTATCGTTGGATTCGAAAACTCTTCAGTGAGGGATAATGGAATGGGTATTTGTTCAGTGGTTTAAGTCTTAATTTTCCATTAATGTCTGACTCAGTCAGTCCCTGTGGTCCCTCAGCAGTCCATTTAAAATATGCAATTTCTGTGCTCTGTCAAGCGTTATGACAAGTGGGACCGATTTAGGTTAAAGGTGTCGTTCTACAGTATAACCTAAGATTTGCCATTTCATTATATACACTGTTAAAAGGAATATTTGTTATATTAGCTTAACTTAATTTAAAATTTGCCTTAAGTAAGATTAGTTTATGTCAATTTTAATTTGTTCTTTCACTAAATGCAAAATGACACATTCAGACAACAATTTAATCAAAGCAACTACAGATTTTTTGTTCAACGAATTCTCAGTTAGGAACACAAACTGATCTATGGTTTTGGTAGCCAGCAAAAGTATCTGAGATATAGTTTAATTTTTTTTATATTTGACTAATTTGGAGAATTCTGTTGGTCTAACTGTAACGGGGCTGGCGAGACGTGTGGATCCATCTGCAGGCTTTATTAAAGAGACGTGGTATAACAGGCAGGGTCAAACATTGGCAAACAGGTATATGGCGGGCAAAGACACAAGAATAGTCCTAGGGCTAACATAGGTCACTGATCGGCAGACAGAATCACAAGGGCGAGACTACAGGGATAAATCCAGGAAAACAGGCAAATATCAGAAACCGCAAAAACAGGCAAGGCAAAACAAGAAAAACACAGAGACTCGGAATGGGGTACAGGCTAAACAATACTCAGCAGAGAAATGTGGTTAGAGTGGGTGTTATATAGTGAGTGAGGTGATTAGAAACAGCTGTGTGCAATCAGTGCAGTGTGCAAATCGTGCAAAGAATGATGGGATATGTAGTCCGGGGTGATATGCAACACTGTGTAGTGCGAGAGTCAATGAAATGGAAAGGTTGACCTCTGGTGGTGAATAAACGGAAGTCCATGGACTGAATTCGTGACACTAACATGTTTTTTATGTAGTTTCAAGTAATTCACATTTCAGTATTTGTGAAGTGGAAAATATCTAGTTCTTTCTTTCTTTCTTTCTTGTAGTTTAGTGCTTCACTAGTAAAAAATTATGTATAAAACCATTAATGTGTCCATTTGACAGTAAGATATAATTTGATATCAAAATGGCTAAAATCAAATGTACATATTTTTTTCACAATATTTACTGAAAATTCAAAAATATTATGAAAATGTCTATGTCAACTTGGCAGTTGGTACATTTTAATATAAATACAACACTGTTATTGGTCAACAGTTATCAGTCGAGTATGATAATCTTAAAGTATTGACTACATATATATATGATATATTAATCCATATACTTGTCTGTCAGCTATTTATACTGGTACTTTCAAAAAATGAAGCATGTTGTGCAAACCCTAAAAGCAGTATGGAGTAAGCACACAACAACTAAAACGGTGTTGCGTCTGTGTTTCTGTATTTCAGGTATGAGGATACTGGTGACTCTGCTTCTTGATACTCTGCCTATGTTAGGCAACGTCCTCCTGCTGTGCTTTTTTGTCTTCTTTATATTCGGCATTGTCGGGGTGCAGCTGTGGGCTGGACTTCTTAGGAATCGGTGTTTCATGCCAGATAACGTGAAAGCGTAAGTACAGTCCTCCTCTTATCTAACCGGCAGCTTTCTTCCCCTCTTCTCCTCCTTTACCCTCTCTCCGCTGGAAGCATGTCAGCGCTGCCGATATGATCTAAAGTGGCATATTTTGAATTTAATTTAATTTTCCTGGGGGCTCCAGGTACCCCAGTTGTGAAATTCCCCTCTAAAACATTATTCTGACCGGATTATAACCTATTAGACAGATGGATCAATGATGAGTAAGAGTTTGCATGAAACAGAAAAGGAAACATCTTTAAAAAAAAACTTTTAGTTTAAAACATATTTTCTTGGTTTTGAAAAACATTTGTACCATTTTCAAACAAAAATTTAATAACTCTAAAAATGTCATGTGGTGTAACCGTAATAAACTGTAATTTTCCACACGTCTTGAGTACATGTGAGTGTTTACATCAATATCATTATTTAAAAAAAAAAGATTCATAGAAATTTATAGATATCCAGTTTTAGGGGAGTGGCACCACTTGACATTTTACAAGCTGCACCAGCCTTGCCTTGTCATAAAAAGGGTCAAATTATCTGATATTTTAAGACACTTACCAACCTTGACACACAGTCACGGGGGGGTCCTCTCATGTAAAGATAAGGAAGATGCTGTCTGGTCTCTGAGCATATAATGTGTGTCTGTTTTAGTAAGTAAATGCCATATATTCCACATTGTTTACCATGTTTCCACAGCCTTTATAATCTGTCACACATGAGTCCGTACTACATGAATGAAGAAGGTGAGGACAACCCCTTCATCTGCTCCTCCAATAAGGACAATGGCATGCTGCGCTGTAGTCAGGTGCCCCCCCTCAAGGAGGGTGTTGAGTGCACTTTAAATGCATCTCCACCGGGACATGCCTACTCTGGCCTGGATGGGACAGGCAACAGCAGCTGTGTTAACTGGAACCAGTATTACAGTGAGTGTAAACCCGGGGAGCTCAACCCGCACAAAGGGGCAGTGAACTTCGATAATATTGGATATGCCTGGATTGCGATATTCCAGGTAAGTTCCTCTTGGAATGTTGTTTGCAATCCAGATAATTTCCATGTCGCTGATGGTCTTTTTGTTGATCGCTGTGGGAATGGAAATGCATTAGTAAGCGTCATTGTTCTTTCGCTAAAATCAAAGGCCCTAGTTATTCCAAAGATAGATGAGGCTTTTTACAACTTTTTATTACTCGATTTTCATCTTGAAAGGACAAAGTCTTGTTAAGCACGCTCCAACCACACCAAATAATTGAATCTTCTCTGAGCAAATGTCTGCTTTAGTCATTTCTGCCCCTTGCTCAGGAGGAGCTCTGCAAAGTGATGAGATTTTTCGATGGGAATGTGATATCATATATCGCAGCCTGTGGAAATTAAATCAGAAAAGAAAAAGCTTCCCGTCGCATATTAACTCGTCTGTACTTTCAATCAATCCTCATCAGCAGAGTTGAATCACCACAGACGGACTGGTGGCACAAACCCTGTTTAAGCATATTTGATATGCGCAGTCATGCCCTTGTTGGAGGGGCGCATTGGGCCCGTCGTACGGACATACAATGAGACCTGTCCTCCTTCTGTTGGAAATTAATGTCAGTCTCATTTGTCCGATCATTACAAGTGGGTCAGTCACGTGGTGTCCCTTTTGGCTGGGTTATAATGACGGTACAGGATATGCAATTATAAAAGAGGGCCTGAAGGGTTTTCACCTGTGTCAACATAAGATCTTAATAGGACCTGGATTGTACTCATAAGATGACACCTCCGGGAGCAGGTTATTCTAAAATAATGTCTCTTCACCTAGTGGCACTTTTATGGCTAGATAGACCTTTTTTTTCCTTTTTGTTCTATAGTGGTTACTATAAAATGCAAACTTTATACCATGCCATCATTTATTTTTGTCCCAGATCCAGACTTTCAGTCTTAAAAAAAGAAAATCCATTTTACAGCCTTTTAAATGTTAAAACAAAGAGTAAAAAATGTATTGTTAATCATATTTTAGGGTTTAATGATTAAACAATTATTTTGTGAAAATTGATTTATATCTTCTACACAAATTATTAGCATTAGCATATTAGCACTGATGAAGTTAATGTACTTGGTGAGAAGCATGTTTGAAATTAAATGAGACAATGTGTGTGAAGAAAATGAACTAAAATCAAGGTAAATTTCACTTCTGAGCAGAATAGTTTTGTGAATCATTTCAGATCAGGTAATTTTTAAATTATGTTAAGAGTTTGAACATATTAGTTAGATTGACCCTTCCTTCGCCTGGAGTTTGATTGACAGATGATCTGACCAATCATAACGCAGAATCAGCCATTTTTGTCTGACAACAATCATCAGAAGAATAGATTAATGTCGTGGACTTGAACTGAAAAATGGTATTGACCGCTCTTTCCACGGTTTGACACATAATACCTTTCTATGTCATCATGTTTATTTTCACGCTATAACTAGTAAGAGGAAGAGATGATCGGTTTCACGTGCTCTGCTTGACTAAGGCGCTACAGCGCTCTGTCCCACTACACATTGAGCAGAGCCCACAAAATGGTCTTTATTGTTTGAATTCTTACCCAAAGGGCAAACTTTGGAGGGGGGTCTTTGTGAAGGGTCAATTGTGTGTATTTTGGATGCATAAAGTGCTAGCTATGAAAGCTTAGCCAGGAGCTGGCCATTCTCAAAGTCTTAAAATGGTCATTTTCATTCAATTTTCCATCATAGAATGCTATAAAGCATACTGTAATGCATTATTTGAGGTGTGGTGGAAATAGCCCTGTGATGGGCATGTTCATGGCTTTCAGAAAACATGACAAAAATTACAGAGTTCTCCCGTGATGCAGGTTTGTTGGGAAGTGTTAGTGGACAAGTTAAACTAGTGAGAGTGTGTTTTAAGAGTTTATTTTCTAAAATTCTTCTTGGCCAAAAGTGCATGTAGCTGAAGAAACACCCACATAAGGAAATATTCAGGAATATTAGTGCTGTAACCAGCTGAAAACAATCCAACTCACAAGTTTTTGTTAGTCTGACATCCATTAAAAACTGAACCCAACTGGACTCTTAAGCAATATTTTAAAATTATGCTTGGTATGGCTGTAAAATAAATCCATAATAAATTATGTAAAAATGTGTGTCTAGCAGTAGTTGCATTTACAAAATGTAAATGTGGATAAGTTTCAAGAATCAGCTGTTTTAAAGCCAACTGTGCGGAAATCGAAAAAGAAGACTCATGTTTTTGTTTTTATGTGAACAACAGAAATGTATCTCTTTAAATACCAAAATGTCTGTTTTCTAGAAGCAGACAATGAATCTAGTAGACAGTATAGAAAGAACTGGGGTTCAAACATGAGGTCTAATGCTAAATGATACAGCTGGATGAGAATGAAATGCTGTGCTGCAGGCGCAGAGCTTCCAAAACAAATGACTCAATGCTAACAGACTTAACCCTGCACTACTACGTTTACTGCGATCAAACTAACAATCAGACCTCTAGCATCACTCTGTGCCATGAACTGTACTCTGCTGTATTTCTGTCTGATTTATATGTCATTAGTACTTTGTGTTCACTGGAGGGTATTTATCTCCTAAAAACATTTCAAAATGAATCCCTAGATGATGTGAAGAAGTATTACAATTACAAGAGCTTTAGTGTCTAACACTTTGTGTTCAAGATACAAATTAGAGACGCCTTTGATCTGAGTGTCTAAACTAAGGTAATTGATTGAAACTTTACCTCAGGTCAAGGTGCATTAGCAGTGCTCTACATTTGAATGTGTTTAACTCGTTTATCATTTATTATTCAAAAACCTGCAGAAAAACAATATACTAAACTTGCGAGGCTTTTCATTCCCTAGACGAACTCTCAAAACTCAGTGTTTGAGCTACCAGCTATCTGCAAGGTTAGAAATGTGAGCCAGGCACCTGAGACTGCTATTCTTCTTGGCCAAGATCAAGATAATAATCATTTGGATCTTCTGTCTCGCAGCATTTTATCTTCATTTGATCTCAATTTCTCTTCTGTTTTTGCAGGTTATTACTTTGGAAGGATGGGTGGACATCATGTATTACGTTATGGATGCCCACTCCTTTTACAATTTTATATATTTTATATTGCTTATTATAGTAAGTATACTCTAATTGAAAGTATTTAATGTTTTTAGCCTGTTTCACACCGCATACATGAGTAGAGTAGAGCAGCAGCAGGCAACTGCAACATGCAGTGTAATTTCTGTGAACTTAATATCAGGGTTAGACACAATTCATTCTTTAATTCAGTTTATGGGTTTGAAACGAAGTGCTACATCCTTCAGGAATTTAAATTGGAATTACAGGAAATGGAATTTACCGAATTACAATTCAGACAGATTATGGCATTCCCGGGAATAAGTGTTCCTCCGCCCTGCTGCTGTTAAATATATATATGTTTTATGTATATATGGTGTGGTATATATCTATATACAGTGGGTACGGAAAGTAGTCAGACCCCCTTAAATTTTTCACTCTTTTTGTTATATTGCAGCCATTTGCTAAAATCTTTTAAGTTAATTTTTTTTCCTCCTTACTGTACACACAGCACCCCATATGACCGAAAAACACAGAATTGTGACATTTTTGCAGATTTATTAAAAAAGAAAAACGGAAATATCACATGGTCCTAAGTATTCAGACACGTTTCCTAAGTATTTAGTAGAAGCACCCTTTTGATCTATACAGCCATGAGTCTTTTTGGGAAAATGCAACAAGTTTTTCACACCTGGATGTGGGGATCCTCTGCCATTCCTCATTGCAGATCCTCTCCAGTTATGTCAGGTTAGATGGTAAACGTTGGTGGACAGCCATTTTAGGTCTCTCCAGAGATGCTCAATTTGGTTTAAGTCAGGGCTCTGGCTGGGCCATTAATGAACAGTCACAGAGTTGTTGTGAAGCACTCCTTCGTTATTTTAGCTGTGTGCTTTGGGTCATTGTCTTGTTGGAAGGTAAATTTCGGCCCAGTCTGAGGTCCTGAGCATTTTGGAGAAGGTTTTCGTCCAGGATATCCTGTACTTGGCCTCATTCATCTTTCCCTCGATTGCAACCAGTCGCCTGTCCCTGCAGCTGAAAAACACCCACACAGCATGATGCTGCCACCACCATGATTAACTGTTGGGACTGTATTGGACAGGTGAACAGCAGTGCCTGGTTTTCTCCACCCAACCTCTTTAGAATTAGGGCCAAAAAGTTCTATCTTGGTCTCATCAGACCTGATAATCTTATTTCTCACCATCTTGGTGTTTTTTAGCAAACTCCATGCGGTTTTTCATGTGTCTTGCACTGATTAAGGCGTCCGTCGGGCCACTCTGCCATAAAGCCCCGCCTGGTGGGGGGCTGCAGTGATGGTTGACTTTCTACAGCTTTCTCCCATCTCCCGACTGCATCTCTGGAGCACAGCCGCAGTGATCTTTGTGTTCTTCTTTACCTCTCTCACCAAGGTTTTTCTCCCCCGATAGCTCAGTTTGGCCTTACGGCCAGCTCTAGGAAGGGTTCTGGGCGTCCCAAACGTCTTCCATTTAAGGATTATTGAGGCCACTGTGCTCTTAGGAACCTTAAGTGCATTAGAATTTTTTTTGTAACCTTGGCCAGTTCTGTGCCTTGCCACAATTCTGTCTCTTAGCTCTTTAGGCAGTTCCTTTGACCTCATGATTCTCATTTGCTCTGACATGCACTGTGAGCTGTAAGGTCTTAATATAGACAGGTGTGTGGCTTTCCTATCAAGTCCAATCAGTATAATCAAACACAGCTGCACTCAAATGAAAGTGTAGAACCATCTCAAAGATGATCAGAAGAAACGGACAGCACCCGAGTTAAATATATGAGTGTCACAGCAAAGGGCTGAATACTTAGGACCTTGTGATATTTCAGTTTTTCTTTTTTAATAGATTTACAAAAATGTCAAGAATTATGTGTTTTTCTGTCAATATGGGTGCTGTGTGTACATTAATGAGGAAAAAAAAAACTTAAATGAATTTTAGCAAATGGTTGCAATATAACAAAGAGTGAAAAATTAAGGGGGTCTGAATACTTTCCTCCGTACCCACTGTATATAGATATATATATATATAATTCTATGTATCAGATTACAAATTGATATCGGGTGGCATTACAAATAGATCTGTTTGTCAGTGTGCCATATTATTTAAAATTCTGAATTGAGAATGCCTTTTAAATTACAGCTTGATTCCTGAATTGAGCAAAATATACCTAAATATACACTGCCATTTAAAAGTTTAGGGTAGGTAAGATTTAATTAATTTTAATTAAAAAAATGTTGTATTGCACAAGGATGGATTAAAGGGGGTCCTATGGATGTGCTAAATGAACATTATTTTGTTATTTTGTGTAATGAATTGTGTTTATGTGGTTTAAGGTTCAAAAGACACATTATTTTCCATATACTGTACATATTGTTTCTCCTCTATGCCCCACCTTTCTGACACGCGTCGATTTACAAAGCTCCTCGGTCTGAAAAGCGAGGTGTGCTGTGATTTGCCAGATATCCAGTGTGTTGTGATTGGCCAAATACCTCAAGCATGTGACGGAAATGGTACGCCCCTTACCATACTGTGATGCCATGTCCCGAAGCGACGAGACAAAAACATTAAAACCCATTATAAACGAGGCATTTGTTGCATCCAGTGGTGACATAATTACTGATTATAATGACTTACATTGTCTTTTTACGTACTGCTTTGCTTATCGTGCTGCGTAAACATAAAACCATTTCTGCATTTGTGATCGGAGAAAAATGACAAACGACAAGCGCTACTCTACACTGCCCAAACCTCCCTTGAATCATCAGTGGAAAATCCTTTAAATGAAAACATACTTACAGTATGTTAGTCAGAACAGCCGGCATTGTAGTCTCTCCCAGGATCAGGAAACAGTCCTCCATAAAAAAATCTGAATATTGGTTGAACTGTTTCTGGACAGGTTTCCGATCTACTTAACCACTGATTTCTAGTCGTTTCCTCTTTTGGAAGGCCAACAAAATAGTTTCGCTTTCACAACGAAAACACAGCGTCACACACGGCGGGCTAGAGTGAGCTGAGGCCGGCTTGAGTGAGCAGAGGCAGGCGGGCTTGCAGCAACCACATGTGACGACCCCCGGCTGGACTCTGCTTCGTCCACGGTGGAAGCCGATCCGGCGATCCACAGCGCAAAAGTTGTTGTATTTCCTCAGCAGCCAGCACGGATCAGCTTTAGGCATGATGAAGCAGATATCGTCCTATTTTGGAAGGCCAAACAAAATAGTTTAGCTTTCACAACAAAACACACAGCACCTTCACAACATGGCGGCGCCAACAACAATACTACAGTGAGAATAAAAGTTGCCTTCTTTCTTTGCGTTTACATTTGGGCGTCATTATGCAAATCTTCCCACATAGTGACGTAGACATGTGGGGGTGTGTTAGAATGAGTTGTTTTAGGTAGGTGTGGTTGACTCTTTTAACTTTTATAAAGAATATCTCCTTTGGATTTGAGACTTTAGTCTTTGCAACTTCAGGGATCTTATCTATGCACAATTGGCTTGTAACACTCCAAAGAGAAAGTAAAAATTGAAATTGCATCATATGACCCCTTTAATGACATTTACTTATTTTGCAAAAGATTAAATTAATGCTGTTTTTTGAACCTTCTATTCATCAAAGAATCTGAAAAAATTTAATGTTTTCCACAAAATCAATTAACCCATCACAACGGTTTTTTGACATTGATACTAAACAAGAAATGTTTCTTGTTAGCAAGTCAGCTATTGAAATGTTCTTAAGATCGTTTACACTTAAGACTGATTAATGGATGCTGCAAATTCAGCTTTGGCTACACATTTTTTAAATTATTTACATGTAAAAATATATTAAATGGACCTTTTAAATTGTAACAATATTTCAGAATATAACGGTAGTGTATACAGTATGCTCCAATTACATGTACAGTGTAAACCAGGCATTAAAGAGATTCTTTAAAGACTTCTTACCTTAGCTCATGATGATAAACTAAAGTGGCTTTTGTGTGTCTCAGGTGGGTTCCTTCTTCATGATCAACCTGTGCCTGGTTGTAATAGCAACCCAGTTCTCAGAAACAAAGCAGCGTGAGAACCAGCTGATGCAGGAGCAGCGAGCACGTTACCTCTCCAACGACAGCACCCTCGCCAGCTACTCTGAGCCGGGGAGCTGCTACGAGGAGATGCTCAGGTACATCAGCCACCTGTACCGCAAGGTGAAGCGCCGTGCTTCCCGCATCTACAGCGGCTGGCAGAGCAAACGCAGAAAGAAGGTGAACCCCAACAGCGGGCTGAGTGGGGGAGGAGGAGGAGGCGGCGACGGGGGGGCCAATGGTCACAGCAGGCACAGGGGTGGCGGACACTGGGTTCGCTCCATCCACAACCTCATCCAACAGCACCAACGGCAGCACTGTCACCTCAGCAATGGCAGCCCCAGTCCTGTGACCGCTACGGGGCCCGGCGAGGCTCTGGAAATGAGGTCCATCGCAACGGGGCCGCAACTGACCGTGTCCTCACAGCCAACCGCCATGCACAATCTTTCTTCCAGGACTCCATCAGTGCACAGCATTTATCAAGGTGACTTTCAGGAGGCCCCGCAAGGGCGAACGAGCACCGTGGTGGGTGTGCCGGCGCTCGGGCGACTAAACAGCGGGATGAATTATCCGACCATCTTGCCCTCCCTCATTTGCAGCTATACAGGCAGCAGTTCTGCAGGGAAAGGAAGGAGGGGGTCGGATGCAAATACAGGATGTGATGCGATTGATCCCTTTGAGAAGCTGCACCAGCTCATGGGAGAACATAGTGAGTTTTTCATAGCCATTGTTTCCACTTCATATCAGGTCCAGTTGTAGTCACCTCACATAGCCTGTTTCAGGATAATGAAAGGCGTTCTGAGAAGTGATTGTTAGGCAGCCCTTTACCAATGTGACAGAAAATCAATACTTCAAATGTTAAAGTCATTAACACAATCTTTAAAGGAGTGAGGCGACTGCCAGCACTCCACTAGCGACTGTGGCTATCAAGCACTTTGAAATCTTATGCCAACATTTGATTCCTCTTGTCAGACGGATAGGCAGTAAGCTTACTCTGTGATTGGAGGGAAAATATCAGTTGGCTTCCAATGATCTCATCTGCTGGGGTTTCTAGGTAAGCAGTAACCAGAAACCCAAATATAAAAATCCTCATTCTAAACCCATATAACTTCTTTTTTTTATTTAATTCACCTTTGCATACATTCAAATATGCGGTCTTAGGGCATCAGTGATGCCAAATGTCACTTGCTGGGTATCTATACAACTATTTTAATTTGAAAACTTGAATGGAAATATTCTCTCAAAGTGTTATGCACTAGACTGAGGTGAATTTTCTGGAGTTTTAATGCCAGAAAATTCAAAATGCACATTAAAGTTGTGTTTTATTTTATTTATTTATTTATTGTATAAACGATGGGTTTTGACTATTTGGGCACAGAATATGAGGCAAGATGTTGGACATGGAACAAAAAGGAGTTAACAGTTTTCTTTTTTTACTCCAGAAGTCAGAAGTTATATGTCAACTAGTGGCATTCATTATATGAGCTGTTTTACTCATTCTTCAGGCAAATTTTCCAAAATACGTTTTAAAAATGTGAAACATTTGGTTGGAGACAGCAACTGGCTCTTGTGCATTTTGTAACCAATTGTGACGTGTAGATAATATGGCTTAAAAGATGGTTTACTCAGAAACTTTTCATCGATTACTCAACCTCATGCTCTAAGATTGTATGAACTTACTTCTGGGGAACATAAAATTAATATTATTTTAATAATATATTTTTTTTTATATGTCCATGACATGAGTCAATGTAACCATTAGTTTCAAAGTATAATTTCAAATCTCTTCTTCTTTTGTGTTCTGCAAAAGGCAAAATCATAAAGGTTTAGAACATCAATGTAATAAAGTGAACAGAATTTTCATTTTTGAGGGAATTATCCCTTTAAATATGCCTTTCCTCACATAAAGTTGTTCTCACATTAAGCCCCCCCCTTCAATCATGGAAGATGACGAAATGAATTTTGTTGTATTATCCCTTTAAATGTGTAACACTTCAAGGCATTACAGTTACAAATTTACCGCGGGGTCCCAGTACTGTATATGTTTGGAATGAATGAGTAGAATTTAGTGCATTTGGTTTTGCGTTAGGTTGTTTGTTCAGCCCCAGATAACCAAGGCATTTCTTTCATGCTCAAGCCAGTTTTCATTTCTATATCAGTCTGTTGCAGAATGACTATTTGTGGGTTTCTGTCAACAGGAATATGTACTGCATGTTTACTTCAAATTCACTGCCTCTGCCAACAGTAATTTTTGATTGCAGCTTGAGTCACCTCCACTTCAGCTCATTACCACAGGCTAAAGTGGGCCACTGTGTATGATTACGTCCTCAGGCAACACATTAGTATAAGAGTACAGCCACAGACATCCTCTGATTAGACCGATTAGTTTTATTTAAGATTGTGAGATCATAAGACCAAGAGAGGGTGAAGCACTTGAACAGAACACATAGAGCACTGCCTATTTTTCATGACCATTGCTAGATAAGTAAGCTACTAGACTAATAAACTAGCTGAAGTAACCTGTTTTATTGGCTTGACTGCTAAAAATGAAACCAATTAGGTGTCATAATTCAAATAAGCAACCTTACAATAAACATTAAGTTGGTTGTGGGATCTATTGATGTTTGAGTTAGACACCAGGTAGTAACTCATGTGAATGATTTAGACATGCACAATCAGTCCCTCCTGAGAGATGTCCTCAATTCAGAAGGAAGTAATACACAAGAGAAACACAAATAAGCCTTCAGTGTTGGGGAATGTTACATTTAAAAGCAGAACGATTACTAATTAATTTACATTGTTACTTTTTATGCAAAAGTACCATTTGGCAAATGCTTCATTTACAAAAGATGCGTCATAAAGCAAATGCAACACTTTTGCGTTTCCTAATTGCATTGACTTAATTGTTGACTGACTGTGTTTTTTCCCATGTAGGCCACAGTCGTGTGCTGCTGCAGATGGCTGGTGTGGTGCCCAGTCCACTGCTTCTTGAGCTCCTGAGCTGCCCGTATTGTGCAAGGGCCCTGGAGACCATGGATGTGGAGCTCGGTGATTCAGACTACTCCAGATCAGAAGGGGATGTGGTGTACGAGTTCTCCCATGGAGCAGAGTTTAAACCCTGCCGTGCATCCCATCATAAAATCCTGGAGGAGCGTAACCGCCTGGCTCAGTACTGGGTTGACTTCCGGGACAGATTGATACGCATAGTAAATAGCAAATACTTTAATCGAGGAATTATGATTGCCATCCTCATCAACACCTTGAGTATGGGGATTGAATACCATGAGCAGGTGAGTGCAAGTGTGGCTTCTTTAATGAATAGCCTAATTTTTCATCTGCTACTGTCAGACAGGACTTTTATTACTTTAATATTGATTGGTGGTCAGGAAAAACAAAAGGATGGTTGTTATAATGACTGCTTATAAGGAAACAAAGCAATAAAACAGACCATATCATAACATATTCCTCATCAGAATTTCATTGGTGGTATGCACTGGGATTAGCTTGCTATTTATTTTTCATTCAGAAACAGTGATGAGGATTCATAGCCTTTTTGGGTGAACAGATCTCCTGGTTATATAACTGTGTTGTGCTGCAGTGCCTCGGACTGCACTTCTATCTCTCCTTGCTGTGTTGTTTTGAGTTGCGATGTTACCACTCTTGGTTTCATACCTAATCCTGTGGTTTGACATGTAGCCAATTGGATAGAGGTCTCGCAGTAAGCAATGTGTGTGGATGCTTGATATCATATAAAGTGGTTACAGTACTGACATTTTCTGCTGCTGGTATTGTGTAGAGGATTCTTGGAAATTAAACATTTACTGACATTGTTGTATAATAAATCAAATAAATATTCAATCTTGGATTAACAGTAAGAATGGTCCGATAGCCTACTTCCAGGATTTCAGCCAGTTGATTCGAGTGCCAAGAAACATGCATTTTATGTCTTGCAAACGTGAACATTTGGTATTCTGTAATGTACTAATTGTTAGAAATTCTGCTCATTTAAATCTCATTAAAATTTCTGACACAAATGAGACTGTCTAAGGAGCTGACAAAGTCTTAGAAG
The DNA here is from genome assembly GCA_018155175.1 of Sinocyclocheilus anophthalmus. Taxonomy (NCBI): domain Eukaryota; kingdom Metazoa; phylum Chordata; class Actinopteri; order Cypriniformes; family Cyprinidae; genus Sinocyclocheilus; species Sinocyclocheilus anophthalmus. The sequence goes on from JADLZN010009829.1 coordinate 14,303, forward strand.
TATAAATTAGGAATAGTTGACAATTTTCAAAAAAGTTAAAGAACACAGACCCAACATCTCATTTACATATTGACCATTGTCCTCTACCAAGAGGCATGCAATGTGCAGGGCATGTAAAAAAAAAAGCGGCTCAACAAGCCAGCAGAAAAACTTCTGCTAACTGTACTGTATTGCACTAGATTTGATAACTGCACTGTGAGTAGTACTTGTATGAAATTAAATATTGTAACTTTGCTAAAAGGCCGTTTGGAGAGCGATTGTTGTTGAAATAATGTTTAGCAGCTCTGGTAGAAATAAGGTTCAGCTGCACCTTGCGGTGTCACACTTGACTTTACATCATTGAAAGAGCAATATTCACAATTGGAGGTAAGTACGCTAATAATAGATCTGAACAAACCCTTTTATCCTACATTTAATTATGTGTGATTATATATGATTGATTGGTTGCTCTTTGACTAAAGCATAGCTTATTGAATACCAATGTGGGTCCTAGGTAGCATGTCTGCTTCTGAAGTAAAATCTTTAATCGTTATGCTACTTTAAAGAACAGCTTGTGTTGTCTAATTAAGCCAAGACACATAATAGGGATCTTTTAATCCTCATTTCAGAAGCAGAAGAGGTGAAAATAGTTAGCAGACATTTGTTATGGTGATTTGGGGATTTGGAGACCTCCTTACATAGAAATTCTTTGGTCTGTTTTAAAGAATTAACATAAATTCTACAGTAAAATGATTGTTATTTGAGTTGTAAAGTGTCTTTTGAACTTCTTGTGATTGTGTTACCAATATAATTTCTGTGGGTAAGGTTTGCAGTGTTCCTGTAAACAGTGTTTTTTGAGTTATGGTTATTCATTTTTAGTATGTCTGATAGTTTTAAGCATCTATTTGTGTTGCTGCTTGCTTATTGGCTAGTCTTTCATTATATGTTTATTTACATTAAATGTGTTTCCCGTATGAAATTGTTGTCGACATGTCACAAATATGGTCCATTATGGAAAGCTGTTACCGTTTCAGAGTAAAACAAAAAGGTTATTGCGACTTTATATATCACAACTGAAGCTTTATTTACTGACATTTTTACTTTATTTCTTGTTATTGCAAAATAAATTATTTCCCAGTGGGGCTTTATATCTCACAATATAACTTTATCTCAAAATGTTACTTTACATCTGACAATATAACTTTAAATTTCACAATTGTGACTCTGTTTCTCTCAGTTACTTTTGTACTGTTTCCTCTGATTTGGAAACAGGCTTTCATAGTTCACAAGCACTAAATAATTTTTTTTATTTAAGTACAAGAAGTTGCCTACAGTTAATACTTTGCACAATGTGATAGACAGGTTGTTTACGGAGTAATTGCCATTTACTTAAAGGTCCCCTGAAATGCTTAGAAACACATAGCATGACCTTCTCTTCGCCGAGGACTCGGCCTTCTCCACGGTGCTCAGCGTGTCTCATAAGTCACGGTACTGCGGTCATCGCTTCCACCTCAACGATCTGGCCTGCCACTCTCTGCTGCCGCTGCTGCTTACCACCTCGCACCACAATGCCCTGAGGACGCCCGCCGCCGCTCTGACCGCCCCGGCCCGCAGGAGCAGAGTCTCGCAGGACCCCAGCGCCATCTACAGCGAGCTGATCCTGTGGCGGGTGGATCCGGTGGGTCCGCTGTCGTTTTCGGGGGGCGTGTCGGAGCTGGCCAGGATCAACTCGCTGCACGCGTCCGCCTTCTCTAACGTGGCCTGGCTGCCCACGCTCATCCCCAGCAACTGCCTCGGTGAGGACAGCTTCCTTAGATTCTAGATTCCATTTCATCTTAGCAACCGCATCCCTCGCCCCTAGCGACTGCCTCGGTGAGGACAGCTTCCTTAGATTCTAGATTCCATTTCATCTTAGCAACCGCATCCCTCGCCCCTAGCGATTGCCTCGGTGAGGACAGCTTCCTTAGATTCTAGATTCCATTTCATCTTAGCAACCGCATCCCTCGCCCCTAGCGATTGCCTCGGTGAGGACAGCTTCCTTAGATTCTAGATTCCATTTCATCTTAGCAACCGCATCCCTCGCCCCTAGCGATTGCCTCGGTGAGGACAGCTTCCTTAGATTCTAGATTCCATTTCATCTTAGCAACCGCATCCCTCGCCCCTAGCGACTGCCTCGGTGAGGACAGCTTCCTTAGATTCTAGATTCCATTTCACCTTAGCAACCGCATCCCTCGCCCCTAGCGACTGCCTCGGTGAGGACAGCTTCCTTAGATTCTAGATTCCATTTCACCTTAGCAACCGTATCCCTCGCCACTAGCGACTGCCTCGGTGAGGACAGCTTCCTTAGATTCTAGATTCCATTTCACCTTAGCAACCGCATCCCTCGCCCCTAGCGACTGCCTCGGTGAGGACAGCTTCCTTAGATTGTAGATTCCATTTCACCTTAGCAACCACATCCCTCGCCCCTAGCGACTGCCTCGGTGAGGACAGCTTCCTTAGATTGTAGATTCCATTTCACCTTAGCAACCGCATCCCTCGCCCCTAGCGACTGCCTCAATGAGGACAGCTTCCTTAGATTCTAGATTCCATTTCACCTTAGCAACCGCATCCCTCGCCCCTAGCGACTGCCTCAATGAGGACAGCTTCCTTAGATTCTAGATTCCATTTCACCTTAGCAACTGCAACAATAACTTAACTTCCCTCCGCCCGCCAGCGACAGCCTCAATGAGGACAGCTTCCTTAGATTCTAGATTCCATTTCACCTTAGCAACCGCATCCCTCGCCCCTAGCGACTGCCTCGATGAGGACAGCTTCCTTAGATTCTAGATTCCATTTCACCTTAGCAACCGCATCCCTCGCCCCTAGCGATTGCCTCGGTGAGGACAGCTTCCTTAGATTCTAGATTCCATTTCATCTTAGCAACCGCATCCCTCGCCCCTAGCGATTGCCTCGGTGAGGACAGCTTCCTTAGATTCTAGATTCCATTTCATCTTAGCAACCGCATCCCTCGCCCCTAGCGACTGCCTCGGTGAGGACAGCTTCCTTAGATTGTAGATTCCATTTCACCTTAGCAACCGCATCCCTCGCCCCTAGCGACTGCCTCGATGAGGACAGCTTCCTTAGATTCTAGATTCCATTTCACCTTAGCAACCGCATCCCTCGCCCCTAGCGATTGCCTCGGTGAGGACAGCTTCCTTAGATTGTAGATTCCATTTCACCTTAGCAACCGCATCCCTCGCCCCTAGCGACTGCCTCGGTGAGGACAGCTTCCTTAGATTGTAGATTCCATTTCACCTTAGCAACCGCATCCCTCACCCCTAGCGACTGCCTCGATGAGGACAGCTTCCTTAGATTCTAGATTCCATTTCACCTTAGCAACCGCATCCCTCGCCCCTAGCGACTGCCTCAATGAGGATATCTCTCTTAGATTCTGACATAAAAGCAAAATTCACTGTGGAAACCTTCTAAAGTGTAGAGTAGTTCAGCTTGATAGTCTTACATTAAAAACAGAAAGCAAGAGTACAGTACAGGAGAAAGCACTCTTGTGTGCAGATGATTTGTGATATTTTCAGAGATTTTTAATGAGTGAGCGGGAAACATTTACAAGCATCCCTATTTGAATGGAGTCTCTGCTGCATAGAATATTCATACATATGTGTTCAGCTCATGAATATTTAATGCGTGTCTTTAAAACTTTAACTGACAATCCCTCGTGTGTGAAGCCTGTCTATTTCTCAGCTTGCGGCTGATTGGATGTTACTTTTGATCTATTCATATTTCATTTCCTTCCCAAAGGTGTGTATGGAAACTCACCCAGTGCCTGCTTCATCGCTAGTGACGGACACTCACTCCGACTCTATCAGACCATCATCGAGGCCAAAAAACTGCTGAGTGAACTCTCCAACCCCGACATCTCCGTAAGAATGGACCTGGCTGTTATTTCAGTATATCAAATAGTAAAGTCCTGCTTATCTGTCATGTGTTTTTCTCCAGAAATATGTTGGAGAGGTGTTTAACATCATCAGCCAGCAGTCGACGGCCAGACCAGGCTGCATCATTGAGCTTGATGCCATCACAGACTTTGTACGTATAAGATCCACTACAGATGCATAATGTGACCCAAAATAATGAGCTGATCTGACACAAGAGCATCATGTCATTTCCCAGAGTGCTCAGCGCTCACGTCTCTCTCTCTGTTTGTTCAGCAGGGGAAAGAGACGCAGCTGCTGCATGTGTTTGAGGAGGACCTGATCTTGGGAAATGAGAAAACAGACGACTGCCTGCAGGATTCTGGTAAGAAGTCATTCTCTGATAGCGCCGCAGCGTTCATTGAGTCTCTGTGCTGTGTCACGAACGCTTGTCCTTCCTTCAGTTCCCAGTCGGACGCTCTTCTCCGCTCGCTTCTACCTGGTGGTGGTGGAGATCACTCAGAGCGGCAGGTCGCTCCTGCACATGTGGCACCTACAGCTGGACGCAGTTCCCGTCGTTATGGGTTTGTAATAGGTCTTATGGTATTTAATGTGAGACACACTTGATTGGACTGTGAAAAGTACCAGATTGGAGTCAGACATGAGTGCAAGTGTGATCAAACAAAGCCTAAGCAACATGATTATGATTAGTAGATGACCGATATATCGGTCAATAATTTTTTTCTGTTTGGCCGATATGTGAGAAATGGGACTTTTATTTTGACAGAATAATGCAGAATCATTATTTTACAGATTAATTTTTTTATGAAGTTGACATTTTTAAAAATATTTGTATATAATATTAAGCAAAATAGATACTATTTCAGCAATTGTTATGCATGTGTTTTTATTATCTTTACAATAAATAGTGATATATTTCTCATTTCTTTGTACAATGGCGCCGACGCTGATGGCTGCCTCCGTGGCGTGCTCTGTAGTTGTTTTTATGTTTTTGTTAGTTTGTCCTGTCTTTAGTTATATCCCTGCAATCAGTTTCACCAGAGACGAATTGCTGGACATTCGGAAGTACACACCACCCGATATTTCACCGGTTTTCGACTATTCGGATGTTTTGCTGGACATTGTTGTCGGGGGAGCTGTGGCGCTGATCAAGCGCTTCAGGACGCGCAGACGGGGGAAGCGAGCCGGCGCGCTCGTCAAGCTCAGACAGCGCGGATTCAGAACGCCGTTGCCTAGCATCCATCTGGCGAACCTCCGCTCTCTACCCAACAAAACGGACGAACTCCTTCTGCTCTCCTGTACAAATAAGGATTTTTCAAACTCTGTTGCTCTGTGTTTCACGGAAACCTGGCTGAAAGACGCCATTCCGGACAGCGCGTTGAGTCTGCCGGGTTTTCATCTGTTCAGAGCGGACCGCGACACAGAATCAACGGGGAAATCGCGCGGTGGCGGGACATGCTTTTACATCAATGAGAGGTGGTGTACAGATGTAACTGTGTTAAAGAAGATGTGCTGTTCAGATCTAGAAGTGCTCTTCATTAACTGTAAGCTGTTCTATTCACCGCGGGAGTTTTGCTCGTTCATTCTAGTAAGTGTGTACATCCCCTCCGCAAGCGCACGTGAGCTCCGCTTTACAGAAACTCGCTGATCTGATCACAGACACAGAACAACAACACCCGGACTCTGTTTTAATCATTCTCGGGGACTTTAATAAAGCCAATCTCTCCCGTGAACTGCCAAAATACAGACAGCACATCACATGTCCCACCAGAGACAGTAATATATTGGATCACTGTTACACCACAATAAAGAATGCATATCACTCTGTCCCACGGGCAGCTTTGGGGCTCTCTGATCACTGCTTGGTTAATCTTATACCGACCTACAGGTAGAAGCTGAAATCAGCTAAACCTATAATAAAGACTGTAATGAGATGGACTAATGAAGCAGAGCTGGATTTACAAGCTTGTTTTGACCTCAATGATTGGAGTGTTTTTGAAGCTGCAGCAACGAGTTCACAGAGACTGTAACTTCATATATCAGGTTCTGTGAAGATATGTGCATTCCTACCATGACATTCTTATCATTTAATAATGATAAACCATGGTTTACTGGAAAACTCAAACAGCTTCGTCATGCCAAAGAAGATGCTCACAGGAAGGGGGATAATGTCTTGTATAAACAGTCTAAATACACACTGGAAAAGGAGATCAGTGTGGCAAAGAGGAATTATTCTGAAAAATTAAAGATTAAATTCTCTTCCAGTGACTTCGCATCAGTGTGGATAAGTCTAAAAGAAATCACCAACTACAAGACACCATCCCCCAGCACTGCGGAGAATCAACACCTGGCAGACGATCTGAACGAGTTCTACTGCAGGTTTGAAAAGACACCCCACACCCGCCCTGAACACCTCTCCACACAACCATTCACACCTCCAGCAACCCCCTCTCCCCCACACCTGCACTTCAGATCAGTGAAGATGATGTGTGTCAGGTCTTTTGGAAACAGAAAAGAAGGAAAGCAACAGGCCCAGACAGAGTTTCACCAGCCTGTCTGAAATCCTGTGCTGACCAGCTTGCCCCCATCTTCACACAGATCTTCAACATATCACTGGAGCTGTGCGAAGTCCCTTTATGCTTCACCATCATCCCCGTCCCAAAGAAACACAAAATTACTGGACTTAATGACTTCAGACCTGTGTCTCTAACGTCTGTGGTCATGAAGTCTTTTGAAAGACTGGTGCTGGCCCACCTGAAGTACATCACTGGACCTTGCTGGATCCTCTTCAGTTTGCCTACAGAGCAAACAGGTCTGTTGACGATGCAGTAAACATGGGACTGCATTATATTCTGCAACATCTACACAGACCAGGGACTTATGTGAGGATCCTGTTCGTGTACTTTTTTCAGCAGCTCGGTCGGCCTTTAACACTATCATCTCAAACCTCCTCCTGCCAAAACTAACTCAGCTCTCTGTGCCCACCTCAGTCTGTCAGTGGATCAACAGCTTCCTAACAGACAGACAGCAGCTAGTGAGGCTTGGAAAATACACATCCAGCACCCGTACAATCAGCACTGGAGCTCCTCAGTGTTGTGTTCTCTCCCCACTGCTCTTCTCCTTCTACACCAATGACTGCACTTCTACTGACCCCTCTGTCAAGCTCCTTAAGTTTGCAGACGACACCACACTCATCGGCCTCATTCAGGACGGTGACGAGTCTGCTTACAGACAGGAGGTCGAGCAGCTGGCTGTCTGGTGCAGTCTCAACAATCTGGAGCTCAACACGCTAAAAACAGTGGAGATGACCGTGGACTTCAGGAGAAAAAAACCCTGCACTCCCCCCACTCACCATCATTGACAGCACTGCGACTGCAGTGGAGTCATGTCAGGTTTCCGGGCACCACATCTCGTCAGTACCTGAATGGGCACTCACATTGAACTCCATTGCAAAAAGGGCCCAGCAGAGGTTGTACTTCCGTCGCCAGCTGAGTAGTTCAAACTGCCACAGGAGCTGCTGAAACAGTTCTACTCTGCCATTATTGAATTTGTCCTCTGCACTTCAATAACTGTCTGGTTCAGCTCAGCTACCAAATCTGACCTCAGAAGACTACAGAGGGTAGTCCGGACTGCTGAGCGAATCATTGGTACAACCCTCCCTTCTCTCCAAAAACTGTACTTATCCAGAGTGAGCAAAAGGGCTGGCAGAATCACTCTGGACCCCTCACATCCAGCACGCTCCCTCTTTGAATTGTTGCCATCTGGTCGACGCTACAGAGTACTGCGCACCAGAGCGGCCAGACACAGGAACAGTTTCTTCGCTCAGGTCATCCATCTCATGAACACTTGACAATTACTGTGGAACACACACTATTTATTCAGTCATACACTTATTTATTTAACACACACACTTAGTCTACACCTCATTTGCACATAATATACCTGTACATACAAACAAACTGTCTATTGTTATATACCTGTACATACAATTGTCGATTTGTATATTTTTATTCCTTGTTCTATTTTTTATTTATTTTTACTTTTTATTATCTGTGGGTTTTTTTCTGTCACTGTCATTCTGTTACACTATGGAAGCTTCTGTCATGAAAACAAATTCCTCGTATGTGTAAACATACCTGGCAATAAAAACTCATTCATTCATTTATCGGCTTTATGTTGGCATCAAAATCCATAGCATTCCAACACCACTATTATAATGTCGCCCATAAATGAAAGACAGCAACTGATTGTGACCAGATTTGTCGTTCTTTCAGAGCAAACTCAAACTCCAGACAGAGAGACTGTGTCTCCATCATTTAACTTTGAGACGGTCGGCTCACCACAAACCCCGAGACCCAAACTGAAGACGTCTAACCTCCAGAGCGCCTGCCGCCTCACTCTTTCCAGTACGAAAGTCTTCAGCCAGGAGCTGGATCTGCCGCAGGGCGTTGAAGTCATTCGTGTATCACCTGCTGCAGGTGAAGACCTCTGTGTACCTTTGAGGATGAGAGCATTCACTGCTGCATGATGTTCTGATTATTCATTATGTCCTGTATTTATCCATCTCTTTCCTACGCCCCATGACGCTTTGCACGAATTATGGGAGGAACTTCCGGTAAACAATCGTTGCGCTATTCGCTCTATGAAAGCCATTATAAGGATTTGCAAAAACTGGGTACAATGAAGTTACATTATTCTCCTCACCCTTCATACATCGAGCATTAAAAGGAAATTTAAAAGTGTAAAAATATTGACAAGAGCAAAAAGCTAGATTATTTCTCTAGCAATATTGCAGACGTGTTAAATATCATTAGTGTCTGTATTACGTAACATATATGTTTAATTAATTGCCTTAATTAAAAATGTTCATTAACTGCAACATTGATTGATAATATTTCAAAGTGATTTCCGTCATTTGTACAGATAACGGATATTGTGTTCAGCTGCTTTAGAAACATTCCAGTAAACACTGCTGGAATTAGAAGTGGAAAAGGGAGGCAGCTGCATTTCAAAGCATCTGTGTGAAAACAAACCTGGAAAGAGATGTGAGGATTCGGGGAGAAACAAAAACAGAGATTCTTAGTGCATTTAATTATTCCTGGGATATATTGTAAATTAAATCAGGAGAGCAGAGCTTAAATTTGCGGTATATGTTATCTTTATTCATATCGTTACAAATGAAGATAGTCAGTAGGAAAAGATGCAGCGACTCTTGTCATAGCACGTCACATTAACTCTTTCTCCGCCACTGACCAGTTATCTCGTCTTTTACAAGAAAACGCTTCCCCGCCGTAGACGAGATTTTAACGGCTTTCACTGTTATACAACTCGGTGGCGCTTATTACACATCTTCTTTCCTGAACTAGTACAAACCCTCCGAAAAAAACTCAGCATATACATGAAAACTGCATAAAATTTAATAGAGTCAAGATGTTTGATCCCGTACGTGTATAATATGTGTCCCCGGCAGCACACAAGCGTGTTAAGAAGGTTGGGAAGTGAGTCCTCTGGGGGATATTGTAGCCAATACCAACAATACATTGTATGGGTCACAATTATACATTTCTCTTTTATGCCAAACATCATTAAGATATTAAGTATAGGTCATGTTCCATGAAGATATTTTGTGATTTTTCTACCGTAAATATATCAAAACTTAAGTGTTGATTAGTAATATGCATTGCTAAGAACTTGGTTTGAAAAACTTTAAAGATGATTTTCTCAATAAATGTTTTTTTTTTTGCACCCTCAGATTCCGGATATTCAAATAGTGTCACGATCGAACAAAAACCACACATCAATGGAAAGCGTGTTTATTCAGATAGGATTTTGAAAAATTCACCCTTATTACTCGTTTTTGTGCCCAGGTCACATTTCTGTGCAAGCTTTGGAGGTGTTGATGGAAGCGATTTACTGGTTTTATGCTTTGATAATCGTGCTGAATATTATCCAGATGTAGTTTTTGATAAAAATTTTTTGCTCAAAATTATGCATTTTTATGAAACTTACCTATATTCAAGTGTTGATAAAAAATAATGTTTTAAGCTAGAATAAAACAGATTTTTTTTTTTGTTTAAATGTAGAGGCTCTGGTCTTTATTTTGGTTTATTGCATATTCAAATATTCATACAGCTAAATATACTGGAGGCCATCAAATTTGAGTGAAAATCATCAAAATTGCTGGCGGTGGCTGGCAAATAAAAAAAAAAAAAATCCTGGCGGGGAAAGAGTTAATATACCAATGCTATTCTCCTGATGCCTGAAAACAGAACATGAAGGAAAATGTACAGTCAGACTTATTTGTAACACAACCTTATGATTCGAAATGATTTGTTTCAGTCGTTTTGAGTGGAAACCGGAAGTGCCTCCTATAATTTAAAATGCAGCTGGATGTTCTATTGCATTATCTGATAAACGCCAACACTTGTGTTGCAGGTCATTTGAGCGCTTCATCTCTGCAGCCGGCCGGACGCTCTCCGTATCTGCTGGCCACGTCTTGCTCAGACGGATCGGTCCGGTTCTGGAGGTGCAGCGCCGTCTCTGACCCCGATGGCTCTGCTGACCCGTCATACGTCTGGGAGGAGTGGCCTCTGCTTGTGGAGGAGGGCGAGGCCAGCAGCAGCGCTCTGAGCGTGTCCGGTCAGCTCATGGGTCTCAGCTGCTGTCACACCAGCAGAGTCGCAGTCGCGCACCGGAGCCACGAACCCATCATGCACATCAGCATCTTCCAGTGCGACTCCACCGGAGGCTCTCAGTGGATTCTGGAGCAGACGCTTAAAGTCTGCGGCGCATACAGCCCCAGTGCCAACGACTGCCTGAGTAACGGCTGTTCAGTTAAGATGCAGGTCCACTTAGACTGGGTTTCCAGAGAAGATGGCTCTCACATATTAACTGTAGGTCTAGGATCCAAACTTTACATGTACGGGATGCTTTCTGGAACACCTCCAGATCTGGGTCTGTCCGATTGCAGTAAGGAGCGCAGCTGCTCTCGTTTGGTGCTCCTCCGAGTGGTGGATCTGGTGTCGTCGGTTGAAGGTTCGCTACCCATCCCTGTCTCTCTATCTTGGGTGCGAGATGGCATCTTAGTAGTCGGGATGGATTGCGAAATGCACGTGTACTCCCAGTGGCAGCCGCCGGCTCCTGTCAAACCGTCGCGCACTGGTAGCGTGACGTCGGTGAAACAGGAGGGACTCAGTCCGAATCCTTCGAAAAAGATCCTCACCAGATCCATGACTAGTTTGGCTCAGAAACTCAGTGGAAAGAGAACCGTGTACGACCTCCCGGCCGAGATGGAGGATTCTGGGTTGTTTGAGGCGGCCTATCACCTGTTTCCTACTCTGCCCCAGTATCACCCAGTGCAGCTGTTGGAGCTCATGGACCTCGGGAAGGTGCGCCGGGCCAAAGCCATCCTGTCCCATCTGGTGAAGTGCATTGCTGGGGAGGTCGTGTCTATGAAGGACACTGCGATAAACCAGGAGCGGCGTCTGCGCTCGCTCACCATCAGCGCCAGCGGAAGCACCGCCCGAGACCCGAAGATGTTCAGCAAAGCTGAGAGCTCCGACTACACCGAGATCGACTCCATCCCGCCGCTGCCTCTGCATGCGCTGTTAGCCGCCGACGAGGAGACCGCTCCTAGTGCCAAAGAACGATCGGAGAGCGTGAGCGCTCACGGCCAAAGCGACGCTTACAACGAGCTCTTCCAGACCGCCGGCGTCAGTGCGGATGACATGGACCCTTTTGATGGAGATGAGGAGGATGCAAACGCTAAAGTCATTGATTTGTCAAAGTACAGCCCTACGTTCTTCGGCTCCGAACATGCACAGGTGTTATCGGGACACCTGCTTCACTCCAGCCTGCCGGGCCTGACGCGGATGGAGCAGATGTCTCTGATGGCTCTAGCGGACACCATCGCTTCCACCAGCACCCACATTGGAGAAAGCCAAGGCAAAGGCCAAAGTCAGTATCTTTCACTGATATAACTTTAGTTTTCATTTGTAGGGATGTGTTCTGATGTGATGAACCTGTACTCAGGTGGAGAGACGCTGGATGAATGTGGACTGAAGTTCCTGCTAGCCGTTCGCCTGCACTCCTTCCTCCTCACGTCTCTGCCTCCGGCTCATCGCGCTCCACTGTTCTGTCAAGGTACGCCTGCATCAGTGTCCATGAGTGCCTCAGAAGATATTCATGGAATATATACACACTACTGCTCAAAAGTTTGGGATCAGTAAGACTTGTAATGTTTTTAAAGAAGTCTCTTCTGCTCATCAAGGCTGCATTTATTTGATCAAAAATACAGAAAAAAAACAGTAATCTTGCAAAATGTTATTACAATATAAAATAATGGTTTCTATTTTAATATCCTTTAAAATATAATTTAGTTCTGTGATGCAAAGCTGAATTTCCAGCATCATTACTCCAGTATAAAGCATCACATGATCTTCAGAAATCAGTATAATATGCTGATTTATTATCAATGTTGGCAACAGTTGTGCTGCAAAATAGTTTTTTGGAAACTGCGATACTTTTTTCAGGATTCTTTGATGAGTAAAAAGAAAGAACAGCATTTATTCAAAATATAAATCTTTTCTAACCAAATAAATCTTTACTGTCACTTTTTATTAATTTATTGCATCCTTGCTGAATAAAAGTTTTAATTTCTTTCAAAAAAGAAAGAACTTTTGAGCGGTAGTATATATATATGATATTGATGTTGAACTAGAGCATGCCGCTAGCAGCACCAAGGTTGTGGGTTCGATTCCCATTGGAATGCATGCACTGATAAAACTGCATGAATGTAAATCTCAGCTGGTCTTGCTCAGATGTTGTGTGGTCTGAATAATGCCGCTGGTCTACAGGACTGTCCACCTGCCACTACGCCTGGGCGTTCCACTCCGAGGCCGAAGAGGAGCTGCTCAACATGCTTCCGGCCCTGCAGAAAGGAGAGCCCGCGTGGCCCGAGCTGAGAGCCATGGGCATGGGCTGGTGGCTCAGGAGCACCAACAAGCTTCGCAGATGCATTGAGAAGGTTTGACCAAACTAAGCCCATGTTCTGTGCATATTAGCTGATGATGAGTTAGGGCTTTTTTCCGATTATATTTTTATTTTACTAGACAGGCTGAAAACTGCTGTTCATTGTTTTTACAGAACATTTTCGTTCAACTATCTACTGGTGTTATACCTTCAGTCATTCTGAATTTGAATTACGTTGACTTAAGATTTTTTTAAAGCATTTTCTCATATGCTTCTGACAGATATCCCTGTGCATCTCAATAAATTAAAATGTCGTGGAAAAGTTCATTTATTTTAGTACTTCAACTCAAATTGTGAAACTCTTGTATTAAATAAATTCAATGCACACAGACTAAGTAGTTTAAGTCTTTGGTTCTTTTCATTTTTATTTTGGCTCACATTTAACAAAAAACCCCCAATTCACTATCTCAACAAATTAGAATACTTCATAAGACCAATAAAAAAAACATTTTTAGTGAATTGTTGGCCTTCTGGAAAGTATGTTCAATTACTGTACATGTACTCAATACTTGGTAGGGGCTCTTTTTGCTTAATTACTGCCTCAATTCGGCGTGGCATGGAGTTGATCAGTTTGTGGCACTGCTGAGGTTTGTATGGAAGCCCAGGTTTCTTTGACATTGGCCTTCAGCTCATCTGCATTTTTTGTTTCTCATTTTCCTCTTGACAATTCCCCATAGATTCTCTATGGGCTTCAGGTCTGGTGAGTTTGCTGGCCAATCAAGCACACCAACACCATGCTCATTTAACCCACCTTTGGTGCTTTTGGCAGTGTGGGCAGGTGCCAAATCCTGCTGGAAAATTAAATCAGCATCTTCAAAAAGCTGGTCAGCAGAAAAGCATGAAGTGCTCCAAAATTTCTTGGTAAACGGGTTCAGTGACGTTGGTTTTCAAAAAAACACAATGGCCCAACACCAGCAGAAGACATTGCACCCCAAATCATCACAGCACGTGGAAACTGTAACACGGTGGGAGCTTCAGCAGCTTGAAATGCTAGGAGCGTCGTCCACCCATGGGGGTCCTCCAGACTCTAGACCCTTGGTTTCCAAAGTGAATACAACACTTGCCTCTCATCTTAAAATAGGACGTTTGACCACGTGGGCAACAGTCGCCCCGTTTTTCAGGTAGTGCGTCCGTTACGTCATTTTAATAACCGCGTCGACGTTGTCTGGTTGTGTGAGGCAGGGGGGTTGCTTAACAAGAGGATCGCGCCAAGCTTGAGCGCAAATTCCGTTGAGCGAGGCTGTGGTGTGGTGCCGCGGAGGGATCTTGATGCCACCCCACCTCAGACCATTCTGTGAGTTCACGGGCAAATTCCTTAATCCGATTTTGCATTTACAACGCCTCATAAGGGTGGCGCGGTTCTACGAGGGGAGGTTGGTTGAGGTGCCATCGTTGATGGGGGGTGGTCAGTTTCCACCTTTTTCTTGTCCACTGCAACTTTCCGTCAACGATGGCTTGGAGTCGCTGCAAAGGGATTGTGAACTGCCAGCTTCTTTGGCAATTAATTTTTGTGGCTTACCCTCCTTGTGAAGGGTGTCAAGGATTGTCTTCTGGACAACTGTCAGATCAGCAGTCTTCCCCCATGATTGTGTAGCCTAGTGAACCAAACTGAGAGACCATTTTGAAGGCTCAGGAAACCTTTGTTGGTGTTTTGAGTTGATTAGCTGATTGCATGTCACCATATTCTAATTTGTTGAGATAGTGAATTGGTTTTTTTTTGTTAAATGTGAGCCAAAATCATCAATATTTAAAGAACCAAAGACTTAAACTACTTCGTTCTGTGTGCATTGAATTTATTTAATAACGAGTTTCACAATTTGAGTTGAATACTGAAATAAATGAACTTTTCCACGACATTCTAATTTATTGAGATGCACCTGTATATATAAGACAAGTTTGTACAAGATGTAGCTGTAGTTCATGCATCCTTTCTGCAAGGATAATTAACAAGTGATTTGTTTAACATTTACATCATGATTACAACTTCATGTGTGCTGCATTTGGAATAGAATTTTCTTTAACTAGAGTGTTAAAGAAAAAGTTACTTGAATCATGTAGTTATATTTTGAAGCTGACTAGTTAAAAATCGTACAAAATTGGTCAAATGTTCTGAGAAAAGCACCGTCTACTGTATCTATTAGTTTTCTCACATTTTTAACCTCAAGCTTCAAATATTTAATATACATCAAATATATATAAATAATATGGCTCTCCTCAATGCTTGTGCATATTAACGTGACACTTTGTAGGTGTTATTGTCACAGTGTGGCCTATACACTCTAAAAGTATATGTATGACGGTAAATCTACTCATAATCTCGTATCCTTTCACACAGGTCAGCTCAGTCTGTAGCTGCTGCTCGTTTAATTGTTTTTCCGTGCATGTGCATCCGATGCATGTCTTTAGCCACTGTATTCAACATGGTGTTTTTTTTCAGCCCCTTAGATGAACTTTTTCATGTGTTTGTTTGAATGATGATCACAGGCCAATATAGTTCTTGAAATGTAATTTTATATATCTTTAGAATTTGACGTGAAATCCAAACATGTGTAATATGTGTAATCCTACAAGGTAGCAAAAGCTGCTTATCAGAGAAACAACGACCCGTTAGACGCACTTGTTTTATCTGGCCATGCAGAAGAAAAGCTGTGGTCTGGTGGACTGACAGTGAACTTCACACACACACACTCAACCACACCACTCATCACACTCACACACACTCACTCACAGAGACACACACACTCACACAGACACACACACACACACACACACACACACACACACACACACACACACACACACACACACACACACACACACACATACTCACACACACTCACACTCACACAGACACACACACTCACACTCACAACACACACACACACACAACACAAACACAAAACATACACACAATCACAAACACACACACTCGCCTCGGCACACACACGCACACACTCTCACACACTCTCTCACACTCTCACATTCTCACACTCTCACACACACACACACTCACGCACACACTCGCACACACACACTCACACACTCCCTCACCAGTCGCACACAGACCCCCCACACACTCGCCACAGTCGCACACATCACCCTCACACACCCAGCGCACAGTCTCACACACACACACACGTACACACAACGCCACACACGCACACAAACCCCACTCACTCACACACTGTCACACTCGCACACACTCACACACTCACCTGTCAGCGAGGCTTCAGTCCACTGAGAGCTCCTGTGTGTTGAAGGTCCCACCATAACGTGAAGATGACAGCATTCTTCAGCAATAACTTCAGTGAAGACCGCTGGAGGAAGGCAGCGTTGAAGAACGCTTTCTCTCTGCTCGGAAAGCAACGTTTCCAGCATTCAGCGGCTTTCTTTCTGCTGGCTGGATCCCTGAAAGATGCTGTTGAGGTACGTTTGCATCTGTTCAGTCTCTTCTCTGAACCCTTCATCTGTCATGAGCTCCTGAATCAAGACCATTGTGACTTTTATAGAAAGAAGGTATAATCATCAGAAACCTACTGTCTCTTTTGTCAAAGCGTATTTTGGTCAGTTGATGAGATTCTCATGAGACCTGTCTGATTTTACTCACTCGATCAGGTTTGTATAGAGAAGATGCAGGACCTTCAGCTGGCTCTGGTGGTCTGTCGGCTGTACGAGTCTGAGTTCGAGATGTCCTGCAGCTACAAGCGAATCCTGCAGAGGCATGTGTTGGGTCAGGACCAGCAGATCGCGGCCCATCAGGACCCTTTCTTACGCAGCATGGCGTACTGGGTCTTAGATGACTACAGCAGGGCTTTGGACACACTGCTCGAGCCCAATGTAGACACGTCACATGAAGGTGAGAAATGAGACGGATGCTGAAGGGCTTTTCATGCTAGACATCAGAGTTTATTTCCAAGTCAGCTTTATTTCTACAGCGCTTTATACAATACAGATTGTGTCAAAGCAGCTTTACAGGGAAACAGGAAAATAACAGAATCGATTAAAGAAACCCGTAGGGCTGCTCGATACATTTTGTTTTATTCATGGTCATGATTTCTGCCTCTCTCTTGATTTATTAAGCATAAATGTCTGCAGCCGGCTGGTTATTTTTCCTGAAAACGACCCGTTATCTTGCATTGCATTGCATTCCTGTGTACGCGAAACGCGAACTTATGCACCAAGGCACTGATCGGGGGGTTGATTTATGTGGATTAGAGTACAGTGATCAAAATAACAGAATCAAAAAATTCTTTAAAATTCTTTAATTATGAAAACCTTTCAATTTCAGCTGTACAGAAGACAACAGTGTCATTATTTAGATCAATTCAGATCAAATCAGTTCAATGTTGATTCAGATTTGGTTCAATAACAGTGTCAATGTTGTAAAATTAATCAATTATAAATCGGTTTCAGTTTCAGCTGTAAAGCAGCTCTATAGAAGACAATAGAGTCTTTATTCAGTTCAGTGTCAGCGCAGTTAAATCAATAATATTACTGAATATTAAGTGTCTTTTAGACCCCAACTCAGCAAAGCAAAGGTGACCGTGGTAGAGATTTTTGTTTTCCTCCTCATGTGCTTCCAGAATTGAATGTTATTGATGTGAATCGATCTCTCTTTCAGGAAGCGCCGGATCGTCTCCCTGTAGTCCTGATGTTTTTAACTTCTACACCTACCTCCGCACGCACCCGCTGCTGCTGCGCCGTCACTTCGGCTCCTCAGATAAAGCTAAAGTGGGTCTGACCGCTGAAGGCCGCGCCGTCGACTCCATCAGCCTCACAGAGAGGAGGCTCTTCTTCACCGCCGCTTATGCACACTTACAGGCCGGCTGCCCCATGCTGGCTTTAGAGGTGCTCTCCAAAATGCCCAAAGTCGTGAAGCGCTCACAGGCACGAGAGAATTCGCCCGAGACGTCGAGCGAGCACAAAGACCAGGCCTCGGCTCCGTGGCCGGTTCGTAACGGCTTGGAGTGGGTGTCTTGGCTCTCGTCTTCCAGAGAGGACAGCCAGTCGGACTCGGTGCTCAGTTTAGACTGGAGCCAGCCGTCTGTCACCCTGCAGGACGAGCCTCTGGAGCTCAAGTGGGACAGTGATAAAGACGACCCGGACGAGGAAGAATCAGGCCTGGCGATGAAGAGCATCCGTCCGGAGAAAGACGACGGTGCTCCGGAAGCGACATCCACCCCCAGGGGTCACGGGTCAGACGATTCGCCCGCGCTGACCGAGGACATCCTCGCCGCGCAGCTGAAGTTCAGCTCCTGTCTGAAGATCCTCACCACGGAGCTGCGGACGCTGTCCACGGGATACGAGCTGGACGGAGGGAAGCTGCGGCATCAGCTGTGTCACTGGCTGGAGCGAGCCGTGGCGGCGCTGCAGAGATGCTGCGGATACAACCCCTTCCTCCAGCACCTGCCCGAGGGCATCTCGGCCGACCTGAGCCAGGTGGAGGATCTGGAGGAGCGGGGCGCGGCGGAGCAGGCCCGAGAGCTGCAGCACCGGCGCAGACTGTGGCTGAAGAGGAACCAGCCGCTGCTGCGCATCTTCCTCAGCTACTGCAGCCTACACGGCTCTCACGGAGGAGGACTGGCCTCCGTCAGGATGGAGCTCATTCTGCTGCTGCAGGAGTCCCAGCAGGTAACACGCTCGAGTTAGGCTTCAGATCTTAATATCAGGTGTAGAGACCGCTCTTCTGTTTGAATACTAAAGCCTAACACCGTGTCCTAACTACACGCGACACGACGACGTGTCACGCGATAAAAGGTATCTTTTCCATGTTGATCTGAGTTTTTGTCCTAACTAGCCGCGACGGCGACACGCGAAATTTCTAATTTGGACCCAGGGACACAAAACCAGTCGCTTAGGGTACATTTTTGGCAATTGAGATTTATGCATCATCTGAAAGCTGAATAAATAAATAATCTTTCCATTGATGTATGGTTTGTTAGGATCGGACAATATTTGAAAATCTGGAATCTGAGGGTGCAAAAAAATCTAAATATTGAGAAAATCATCTTTAAAGTTGTTCAAATGAAGTTCTTAGCAATGCATATTACTAAGCAAACATTAAGTTTTGATATATTTACGGAAATAAATCTACAAAATATCTTCATGGAACATGATATTTACTTAATAGAATATACAAACTATAGTACAGTAGATAATCTCAGGTGATTATGTGCTTTATTCAAAGTTAAACGTGTCTAATATGAGTTTAAATATAATATTGTGTGACTTTATAGCCATACTGAAAGCAACAACAAATAGTTACCTCAGATCTTGAAAATAAAGCAAAGATGTACGTTAAAACTGTGAACTCAATGCGAACAACACATGTATTCCATAACAAAGACGGATCAGTCACGCAGTTGTACATTAAATGATGTTAAAAAGCTTTAATGTTTATGAATTATATAATAAACGTATATTCCTTTCGTTGCGAGTGCAGTGCGCTTCCAGAGAGACTCCGCCCACACACGCTTCTGATTGGCTGTGATATTTGATTGATTCTGTCGCGTCGCATCTGGTGTGGACACACAAATTGCTTGTCGCTGGAATCTTGTCGCGTGTAGTTAGGACAACGGTGTAAAGGCCTTTCCACACTGAGCGCGATGCGAAAAAGCGAGGTGAATCGCTGACGAACGTTGCTTTCACACCGAACGCGAAACAATTGTTTGCCTTCTGCTAATTCATGCCTGCACGCTAGGTGGCGCTGACCAACAATGCATTTTTCCTCCGTTATGTATCTCGTATATGGATTTAAACATCATCCGCTGCTCAATATATAGCATTAAATTAACATAAATAAAGGTTTGGTTCTACACCAGAAACACAAACTATCTATAATGCTTACAATTTTAAAATATGCACCTGCTTATCATTTGTCATAAACATCCTTTATTGTTATGAAAATACCATGAGCTGCATAAAACATGCACAGAATATATCGTCACAATCATATGTGACCCGTGCTGGCAAAATGAGTGGGAATGCGCACGGGCTAATTGAGAAGAGCTCCAAGGCAAAAAAAAATTTTGATTTCCAGGTTTTCACACAAATTAGTTCATTAAGCCCTCGTCTAGTGATCACAATGCTCCAAATAATAATTATAGATGTTTAATTACCTTAATTTATACGTTTTCTGAGAGGAGTACCTTTTCTCCGCTCGCTTCTCACGCTGAATGTCATCCGATAGCACGTGATCCCGATACATTATACACAGAATTACAGTATTTAATTATTCACACACACATAATCGGTTATGTCTTAAGTGAACGTTTGGGGAAAAACATCTGATGTGTAACTTTATATTAGAGTGTAATTAGAGAACCTGTGCGTTTGGCTATAAGCATTCACATCAGAACTGAAGTATACTTTGGGCTTAACGCTCAGCTTTAACAGAATGTGTTCACCTGTTATCATCCGGTCATGAAATTAGTTAAAATTGGCCAAAACTAAGGGAGCATTGAGTGAAAACGTTTTATGCATTTATGCCGTGGCGTTTTGGGGGCCTAAAAACACACATTTTTGGAAAGGGGTTTCAAGTGAAAGTTTTTGAAAATAATACTGTTATCGTCTGTGTGTGTAAACTATAAAAATGCAAATTTGTGAAAACGGTGACATTGTGTTCATGCATATTAGTGGTCGACCGATATATCGGCCGATATTTGGCATTTTTCAAATATCGGCATCGGTCTATCAGTTTTTCTGTTTGGCCGATGCGTTCGAGAGGCAAACATTATAATACTTTCTCGTTTGCCATCAGCATTCAGCAAATACGCATTTACATCATTTAAACAAATCTTTGAATGGCTAATGAATTTAATTTCACAAACCTTGCAAACTTAGTCGAATCCAGTTGTGAGATCTTGTGAAGTGTGCATGTGACCTGCATGATCGCGTGTTCTCTGCGTGACTTTCGGTCCGTGCAAATTGAATGCTTTAAACATTAAATTCGTGATTTCAAATTATGCTGCGCTTTATGCATTTGTCATATTCATGTCATTTTCACTGTGTGATGTATGTAAAATGAGTGTTACCTTGGCTTTATTTAAAAAAAAAAATATGATTCCTAATGCACACAAACTTCCCAGAATGCTCTGTTGGTTACAGTTTACTTCCTTTTTAATTATATTTTTATTAAATATTTATTTATTTGTGGAAAAATACTTTGTCATCTAAAGTATAAGTATGTTTATTTTACAAATTTATTTTTTAATCCATTTTCAAATAATTTCAAATTTCTTAAATATAAATTAAAATAAATACAATTATATCGGCTTTATATCGGCCACCCTGCTTTCCAAGATATCGGCATCGGCTGTCAAAATACCAATATCGGTCGACCACTAATGCATATATAACATGTTCAGTCTATAGGCATGCACAAGTTTCTTTTACAAGGTGATGTTGGCAGCTGCTGGCCTGGCATGCATAATACACCGCTTTTAGTTGTATTTGTGGACTTGAAACTTTCCAAAAATGCAAAAGGAATACTTTTCTGTAGGGCTGCCCTCGAACAAAGATTTTTCTAGTCGACCAATAGTCGTTCATTTTAAGCGATTAGTCAACTAAACGCACATTTATATGAATAAATAGGATAAATATAATTAATGAGCCTTTAATTGCCTATAGCCTATCAGCGCTCAAGTGCACGCTTAAAACTTCCAACAGCACACTGCAGAAGTAAGGCATCAGGGAAAAAACAGCAAGGCTGCCTTAACATTGTAATAATTAATTGATAAACTAGTGTTTTCTGTATTTTCGGCGGCAATGATGAAGTCGACGACACTGACTCCACAGTGGGCGTGCACATTTCATACGGAGTACATAATCTGAAAATATTTGTTTTCCATTTTAATTGGTTCATTAAAAAAGAGAAGATATTTCGCTTTCTATAGATGTGTTTTTCATGTCTGTGAGGCAAGCACAGAGTTTCGGTTCGCTTAAGTTCACAGAGACCGAGACGGCAGAAAGCCCACCCTGTTTGCTCTCATTATTTTACAAAAGGACAACGTTCTGTTGTTATTGCGAGTGCACACAAATAAAAGGAGACCTTTTACAGATTCGAAAGATGGATTACTCTTATCTATAAGAGCAAAAATGACGGAGTATTTTAAGTTAATGCAAATGATCGGACCGAGTGAGCTCGGGATATATTCAGGCTTCCAAAACTGTGAACAAGCGCAGTTTTTATAGGTTACGTTAACTTGCCATGTCGTTTTTGGGATAAGCCACATTTGAGGTCGATCAACGAAACGAACGTTTGCATGTCCTGACCGATGTATTAATTACCACACAGACCAGCTGTTAATGATCTGTCCGTCACGGACTACGTGACTTCGCCACTCCCTGTGGATTTTTTTCCCCCCTGCAACTAATAAAATTGATCGACTAAGCCTCTTCTTGTCAACTATTACGGGGCAGCCCTGCTTGTCTGTTTTGTAGTGCATCACTGTCATGTAAATATACCCATTGTGATGTTTTATGTGAACGTTTCTGATCTGGTTTTGAGTGCCGAGCTCAGGGTTTGCTCAGTTCCTGATGCTCTGAGGCTTCAAACTTCAAAATCATCATTGTGTTTCTCATCAGGACGACAGTCTGCAGATCTCCGCTCCCGCTCCGCAGCACCTGTCTGTTCCTCTTTTCCTGGCGTGGACCGCCAGCTCCAAAACAGTGGTGGCCAATCCCATAGTGCACCTGACCAACCTCACGCACGACATACTGCACACCATCAACGCTCTGGACGCGCCTCCGCACCCGGATGTCGTCGGCAACGAGGTGAAGTGTGGCTCATCAGAACGAGGTGTCGTTGCTGTCGTGATTCGTCCTCTAACGCGTCTTCCTTCTGTCTCAGATCTACGTGATGCACACGCTGGCTGCTTCCCTCTCCGCCTGCATCTATCAGTGTCTCTGTGACGGACACAGCTACAGGTGAGTGTGTCTGTTAGCCTCACGATGACCCCGTGACCTCTGCCCTCATCACTGATTTGATTCTTTGTTACAGAATGTTTCTCTTCATTTGCTGATCTTGTAATCGTTCGGTCTGATAATGAGCGGATGACTCATGAATGTGACGCGTGGCTTTTCTAGAGACAGCAGATTCTGCTCAGATGAATGTGGCCTTTGTGTGGGTGCTTTTGCACATTCATACTCCGTCACGGCAGATTAAATGTGTTTATCAGCCCAAACGTGTTAGAACAGAAGCCTGGATGATTAAAGGGTTATTGCGCCCAAAAATGAAAATCACCCCATGATTTACTCACGCTCAAGCTATCCTAGGTGAGCATGACTTTCTTCTTTCAGATGAATCCAATCAGAGTTATATTAAAAAATAAATGGGACCTGGCTAGTAATAGGATGTTGATAATGGCAGTGAATGGGTGTTATTTTCAATAGTCCAAAAGAAGTCCAATAAAGTGCATTCCCTCATCATTAAAAGGCTCCACACGGGCTACAGGGGGGGGGAAAAATAAAGGCCTCCTGAGCGAACGATGCCGTTTGTGTAGAAAAGAATTATATCCAGGTATTAAAGACTTTAGAAACCGTAATCTAGTCTCTAGCTTCGTTGACTGTCGTACGCGTGTTCATCCGGCGGTGACGGAGGAAGTGCATAAGCTCCGGTGAGAACGACGTTTGTTTACAGGAGCAAAGGAAGCAAAGCTTCCTTACTTTAGCAAAACCAGTCTCCTCTCGGCTTACAAATTTAAATATGATAATAAACAGGTATTATTGTGTTTTATTTTAAATAATATTTAAAATAGGAAATTATAATTTTTTTTTTAATGAAAAGATACTTTAAATGTTAAATTAAAACTGCCAGTAGGTGGCAGCAGGTCACTGTCTTAATGAGTGAGTCATTCAGTCAATCATTCAACCGATTCATTCAAACGCTGATTCATTCAGATACGAAGCAAGTTTCACTGAGTCATTGACTCATTCGATTCGTTCAAACGCTGATTTATTCAGATGTTTGCAAGTTTCACTGAGTCATTGACTCATTAGATTCGTTCAAACGCTGATTCATTCAGATACAAAGCAAGTTTCACTGAGTCATTGACTCATTCGATTCGTTCAAACGCTGATTTATTCAGATACGAAGCAAGTTTCACTGAGTCATTGACTCATTTGATTCGTTCAAACCCGTGGATTTATTCAGATACGAAGCAAGTTTCACTGAGACATTGACTCATTCGATTCGTTCAAACCCGTGGATTTATTCAGATACGAAGCAAGTTTCACTGAGTCATTGACTCATTCGATTCGTTCAAACGCTGATTCATTCAGATACGAAGCAAGTTTCACTGAGTCATTGACTAATCCGATTCATTCAAACGCTGATTTATTCAGATGTTTGCAAGTTTCACTGAGACATTGACTCATTCAATTCGTTCAAACGCTGATTCATTCAGATAAGAATCACCGGAGGGACTCAACAGTTCTGCTGTGGCTCTGATTGGATTTCATTTGTGAAACTGAACAGAAACAGACAATATTGAGTCTAAAGCACAATATAAATGTCTTGTTTAGTGAACTATTGTATAAATCACTATCACATTTTGATCGTTTGTGGTGGAATTGCTACACTAATCATATGATATAAATGTAAGAGATTGACTTAGGCTGATCAGTGCATTCTAATAGGCTTCATGACGCAGTCAGTCCTGCATCAATGGAAGAAGACGGACAGGTCTGCGTTAAATGTTTTTTCCATAATTAATCGCACCAAATGAACATGGACCTAATTCTAATAGGTATGTTTTTCCTCAGCATCAGAAGCCGTTAACGGGCATCACTACAAGAGAGTCCTGCTTACCATCAGCCCCGGTGAGGGCGTTCAAGCATCGCAGAAGGCCATCCTACCCAACACTTATCTGTCCTAACTCTCAGGCAAGGCGTGTGGACCCATTTCTCCTGCGCAGTGGCCTGGTAAAGCACCGTGACCTCTGACCTCTGACCCCTGAGCTCAGCCTCCAGGCTCACCTGTGTGTCTGTGCAGGTGTGAGCGTCCTGATGCGGCTGCTGAGCGCGTCCGGAGACGAGAGCCAGCCCGGTCTGCCTGTGCTCCTGTGTGAGATCCTGACCGCCGTCTTCCTCAGCCTCTTCGTCCACGGTCTGGCCACTCACTCCAGCCACGAGCTCTTCCGCATCGTCGCTCACCCGCTCAACAGCAGGCTGTGGGTGTCTGTGTTCGGCGGCGGCGCTCGTGTTCCTGTGCCGGAGAAGCCCAGCGCACACACAGGTTCTGCTCTCCTCATGCTGCTGTTCATCTGTCATCTCTCCTAATTAATCACGGCTTTATTTGTGCCAGAACAAGATGGATTCAGCATCTAGTGTAACGAGTCTCACCTCACAAGCCTTCATGAGGTCAAAGGGAAATATCTTGAATAAGTACAGCTGCAGAATCTCCAAAATTCTTGGTCAGGATTGTGTCACAGTATCGCAGTATTATTTGAAATCAGCAACACGATCTGACAGCAGTGGTTAACCTTTGCTTCTTTAGCTAATATGTTGCTGGTATTTTTTAGACTGCTACATTAAATACACATTCAAACAAACTTCATCCGAACCCCTCGATTCTAAGTTAATATTTCAATAATTTAACAGAACGTGCATTTCCAGTTCTCACGGATAAAATATTTCATCTTTTTTTTAACAGGTGTTTTATATTGATTCGTTTTTATTTTTAAATTATGTATTTCAATTTCTCATTTTTGTGATTTAATTTGTTTTTAATAAGTGTTTTATTTAGATTTTTTATTTTTAAATTATGTATTTCAATTTCTCATTTTTGTGATTTATGGTTGCTAATAAGTTGTTTTTATTTAATTTTTATTTAAAATTGTTTTTCAATTTCTCATTTTGTGCATTCAATTCATTTTTAATAAGGTTTTAAGATTTTTTTTTATTTTAAAATTAATTATTATTTAGCATTTTTATGATTTAATCAATTTTTAGCAAGTGTTACATTTTAATTTGTTTTTATTTGAAAATTATTTACTTAATTTATACATTTTAATGATTTAATTAATTTTTTCGTGAATGAGTTTTGTTTTCTTTCTTTTTTTTAAATCTAATATTTTTTATTTTAATTTGACATTTTTATTAATTATTAGTTTCTTCTCAATTCAAAAACCCCTGTCTGGGAAACCCTGAAACAAATGAATCTAAACAGTGATATGAGCTATTAAAGCGTTCTGTTGTGTTTGAGTGAATTTATGCTATCTTGCTCACTATTATCTGCTGTTTATTTGTGTGTTAGTGGAAGATGTGGAGCGGAAGCAGCGGCGTTCCCGGCTGAGCTCATCACGCAGTGACTCCAGAGACGTTCCCGACAGTCCCAGACCCGTGGTGATGGAGCCGGACACATCCGTCTGTAAAGAGCGTTTCGTGCCGCCTGAGCTCAGCATCTGGGATTATTTCATCGCAAAGGTTTTCTTTAATTCTTCAGCTCGCAGTAGTTTGATACTGTTGTGTTTGTGAACTCATGTGTGTGTCCTGCGTGAAGCCGTACCTGCCTCCGTCTGCCAGCCGAGTGGAGTACGACTCTGAGGAGAGCCAGGGCAGTGAGGACGAGGAGGATGATGACGAAGGAGATCCCAGCTCTCCGCTGGCAGAGCATTCCAGCAATAGCTCGTACAGGTGAGCCGTGAGCCGCGTGATGAGCTGCACCTGTGCTGTGATGATGATGATGATGATGTGTGATGGTGATGTTCCCTGCAGCTGGTGTCTGATGCGCTTGGCCATGGTGCAGATGGTTCTGTTCAACCTCAAGACCTTCTACCCGATGGCGGGTCATGACCTCTTAGGTAACGAGCCGTTACGGCTGCAGCACACGTATGATGTGTGTGTGTGTAAACACGTGTGTGTGTGTGTGTGTGTGTGTGTCAGATCTGCCCATGTGCTCGCCGCTCTGTCACACCGCTCTCAAGACGCTCCAGCGCTGGGAGCAGCTGCTTCTCAAGAGGCTGGAGATTTCCGGAGGTCCTCCGTCGAGGTTTATCTGCACGCAGCTGCTGGAGGAGAGCGTGTCGTCGGGTCCGGCTCTGCTGAGGCACAAAGCACTGTTCGAGCCCTCCAACACACCCTTCAGGTGCGGCAGACTCCTCACACGCACTTATGCAACCCAAAGCACTCGGCTGAAACAGCAGGTTTTGGTTTTGTAGGGCTGAAATCATCGACTGAAACAGTGACTTTAATTGGTGTTTCTCCAATGGTGCGTTTTGATCTCTCATTTTTAATCTAGAATTTTTTTTTTTTTTTTTACATGTCAACACACACACACGACACACACAGACACACACACATTCCACACACACACACACACACACACAAACACACTCACACACACAGACACACACGTGTTACACACACACACGGGTTACACTCACACACAGACCACACACCCACACCGCTCACACACACTCACACACACACACTCTTTCTCTCACACACACACACACACACACGTGTTACACACACACTCACACACACACACACACACACACACACACACACCACGCACAAAACTCACACACAGAACCACACACAAACACACGCAAACCACACACACACAGACACACACACGTGTTACACACACACACAACACAAACACACACAAACACACACAGACACACACACACCACAACGCAAACCAACACACACAGACACACACACGTGGTACACACAAACATACACACACACACACACACGCATCACACACACACAATTCACTCCACACACACACACAGACAACAACGTGTTACACACACACACACACAACGCAAACAAACCCCAAAAATTCCCACACACACACACACCACACACACACGCACACACACACACAAAACACACGCACACAACACACACACCGCAAACACTACAACAGCACACACACACACACCACACACACAAATTCGGTTGATATTATCAGGAACTGTAATCAATAAATGTGTTTTTGTGGCTCTTTAATGTGTGCTGACAGAAGCTCTTTCTACTACTAGTTACGGCACCAAAACAAGCTTTTATTACAGCTGCTGTTTATATTTCGACTAGTGATGCGCCGAATTGAAAATTCTGGAACAAAACCGAAAATTCAGGATGCACCCATGTATAATTGTATCAATACTATTTTTTCATTAATTTTACCTAAGCACCTAAATTTAAATTTTTGGAAAATAAAATAAATGTTATTTAATAATCAGTTACTTATTCAGATTTATTAAAGAAAAAAAATTAAATTGTGCGAAAGTCAGTTTTTATGTGAATTATGTTTCTACTCGTTTGTTGGTGAACTATAAACTTTTAAACAATGACTGTAATAATTTCTTTTCAAGAGAGATTTATTCAAACATGCATTAAATAATGAAGACATCACTAGCAGGTTAATTAAAAGTATAATGAATATGTAATACAGTGCTTATATTTATTCAATTAAATTCAAATTTATTTGTATAGCGCTTTTCACGATGTAAAATTTTGCCAGGAAATGTTTTAGAATTTTTATCACGTTAATGTAAAAAGTCTTGTGTGATATAACTTGTGTTTGTTCGTTTGCTGGTTTTTATTGTATTTGTTTTTAATGCCATGAATATAGCCTTTGATGCTGACATGGCATTAAATAAATATATACTACACGATGCAAATCGTTGCAATGCAGCTTTACAGAAAATTAAAGTTTCTACATTATATTTAGCAATATTTAGTCATTTATAAAAATGCTGCTATATAGTTTTTTTCCTCTTCTAGCTGACTAACGAGATATGCTCATTA
This sequence comes from Sinocyclocheilus anophthalmus, assembly GCA_018155175.1. Lineage (NCBI taxonomy): Eukaryota > Metazoa > Chordata > Actinopteri > Cypriniformes > Cyprinidae > Sinocyclocheilus > Sinocyclocheilus anophthalmus. The sequence continues at coordinate 43,006 of JADLZN010009829.1, forward strand.
ACTGGCTTTTCTTCAATGACCTTTTTTTTCCCAAAACCAAATTTTAAGCTGAAATTACCCTAATTTAAACAACAAAATGAACTAGAAACATAATTCATAATTAACATAGTGACACAAGAACTGTCTTACGTACAATTTAAGTGTGTACATTTGCTTAATTGATTATGAAATAACCTCTATTTTCATTAAGTGCCTCCTGAACTGTCGCTAGTTTTGTGACGAGTGTGTTTCCGCTCTCAGGTCCCGCCGGCGCTCCGCTCTTCCCGTCAGACGGCTGTGGCAGTATCTGGTCAAACAGGAGGAGGTTCAGGAGATGTTCATACGCAACATCTTCACCAAGAAACGCGATCCGAACGAGGTACTTGTGTCTGTTCACCATCAGCTGCTCGTTTGCACGCCTCCTGATTGTGTTTTAACAGCCACCCGCTCTGTCGAGTCATTAATATGGTGTTGCACTTGTGTTATGTTTGTAATTAACCGTCTAATGGTGGCCTGTGATTGACCTGCATGTTTGAATCAGGAGGCTGACGGTGTGCCGCTGGACTCCACACACACCCAGGTATCTAACACAGCTTCTGCTCCTTCATCTTCATCATCATCATCCAGTCGTGAGGCTCTTTAAGATGCACGATTACCTGCAAATCAACATGAAATCACAGCTGACTGTAATTTATAATCCTGCTCTGATTCACTTCTGCTTGTTGATGTAAAGCATGCACACTGAGCATTAGTGAATGACGTTTATTCTCCTCGAGCACTGAGAGAGTCCGCATCAGGGACGTAACGATTCACTCAACTCACGACGCCATACTGATTCACAATATGATATAATAGAGCGCGAGCATTTATTTTAAATAGAAATCTTTTGTAACAATATACACTACCGTTCAAAAGGTTGGGGTCAGTAAATTATTATTCTTTCTTTTTTTTTAAAGAAATAAAAACTTTTATTCAGCAAAGAATGTGTTAAATTGATAAAAAAATGACAGTAAAGACATTTATAAATAAATGCTGTTTTTTAAACTTTCTATTCAAAGAATCCTAAAAAATGTATCACAGGTTATCCAAAACAAAAGTTTGAGCAGCACAACCAAAAAAATAAATCAGCATTTTAGAATGGTTTCTGAAGGATCATGTGCCACTGACGACTGGAGTAATGATGCTGAAAATACAGCTGCGCATCACAGAAATATATTACAGCTTAACACATATTAAAATAGAACACTGTTATTATAAATGGTAATAATTTGTCACAATATTCCTATTTTTTCTGTATTTCTGATCAAATAAATGCAGCCTTGATGAGCAGAAGAGACTAACTAAACTAGAATTTTAAAACAAATCCCAAATCAAATGAATTAAATAATACAAATAAAACAAAGCTCTTAATGTAATGTGCTCTCTCTCCTTTTAAAAGTTGAGGAAACCACTGCGTTTTAATCACGATCCAAAAAAAGATGCGCATACGTGAGCGGATTTCTGATTTAAATTAGATGAATAATGTAGAAATTTGAGCAAAACAGGAATGATCATTATGAAATATTCTACATGAATCCATATCTGAGCGAGAGGAAAGCAGCAGAAGCTCTGAATGAGCCGCAGTTTCACTCTCTGACAGCAGGAGGCGCTCATGCAGCAGCAGATACAGCGTTTCCTTGGTTACCGCCGTTAACACAGCAGCTGCGCTTATAAACACTGCATTAATATGCATTACAGAGACCAGATGAGACGAAAGCACCATCTAAACTTTCCTGCAGACAAGTCAGTTCTCCTCAGAGACACATTCATATAAACCCCGACTGTATCGTCTTTCCTTTAACATCTCAACCCACATCAATCCTCACTTATCGATTTTCAACCGGTGCATCGTTGCATCCCTAGTCAGGATAAATGTCTGAATAATAAAGATGATAAGTGGTGAGTGTTTGTGCAGATCGAGGCCGACCTGGGGATTCCTGGAGGAAAGGCTCGCATCATCCATAAGGAGTCTGACATCATCACGGCGTTCGCCATCAATAAGGTGCCGTGACGTGCTGCGGCTGTGCTTGCGTGTGATCTGTGACGCGCCGCATGTAAGCAGCCTCTCTCTGTCTTCCAGGCCAATCGCAACTGTTTAGTGATCGCCTCCAGCCATGACATCCAGGAGCTGGATGTGTCCTACATCCTCGCCTCGCAGATCCTGACCTGGGTCGATGACGAGAACGAGGCCGAGGTCAAAGGGTGAGCTCCGCATTCGCGTACAGTCATCCTGCCTTAGCAACTCAAGCCAGCTTTATTTCTATAGCGCGTTATACGATACTGATTGTGTCAAAGCAGCTATACAGTGTCAAACAGGAAAATAGTTTATCAATAATGCAAGAGGACAATAACAAAGAATAATTTTTCCAGCTAAAAACGGCAATTTGCAAGTAGTTGAACTCACTCTTAAAGGGACAGTTTGCTAAAAAGGTCAGCATTTACTCACCTCATGGTCGTTTGAAACCTGTATGAGTTCTTTTCTGCTGAACACAATAGGAAGATATTTTGAAGAATGTCTCAGTTGGCGGTAGCCCCTCGAATTCCATAGTATTAAAAAACAATGGAAGTAGTGTTAATTTTGTCAGCCGTCTTAGTTTTCGTCATACTTTTAACGAAATTAACTCTAAGGCTACCGGCAGCTGTTTGGTTCCCAACATCATGCTGCAGTGTTGTTCTCGAGTAAACACTCACATTTACCGTCAGCTGGAGTTCCTGAGAGGAAGTGTGTGTGATCATGTGATGTGCTTGTGTTGTTTGGCAGGACGGATGACTTCCTGGTGGTTCACGCTCGGGACGACTTCAGCGCGCTTCACGGCAGCACACCCTACACCCACAGCAGCCCCGGGACACCCATCAACATGCCCTGGCTGGGGGGCCTGCAGACGGGCCGAGGAGCCGCTGTGGTGAGCAGCGCTAGCAACACTCAATCTGTCCCGCTCCGGACACGCTAACACTCAATCACGCTCTTCTGTGTTCTCGCAGCTCATCAAACGCAACATCAGCAACGTGAGGCGGATGACGTCACACCCCACGCTGCCCTACTGTGAGTGCCTGCATCCACACCCGGTTACACACCGCTCACTCTAACTAACAACATATGTGACCCTGGAGCACAAAACCTGTCATAAGGGTCAATTTTGTGAATTTATGCATCAGCTGAAAGCTGAATAAACAAGCTTTCCACTGATGTACGGTTTGTTAGGATAGGACAATATTCGAAAATCTGGAATCTGAGGGGGCAAAAAAAAAAAAATCTAAATATTGAAAAAAATCGTCTTTAAAGATTTCAAAATGAAGTTCTTAGCAATGCATATTACTAAGCAAAAAATAAGTTTTGATATATTTACAAGAAATTTACCAAATACCTTCATGGAACATGATCTTTACTTAATATCCTAATGATTTTTGGCATAAAAGAGAAATGTATAATTGTGACCCATACAATGTATTGTTGGCTATTGCTACAAATATCCCCCAGCGACTCAACACTGCTTTTGTGCTGCAGGCTCACAAGTGTAATGTTGTCAGATTCCTCTGTTTATAAAGAATGTTTAGTTGCTTTAAATGCCACTAGGCTCAGAAAGATCTCAGTGAATGTTTTCAGAAACGTTTCATCGGGAATAATCGTACGTTTTTGATCAAATATTGAAATGAAAGATCATCAGTAATGATGTGAGTGGGATCTTGCTATGAAAACAGCCATAGATGCTGATATGACAATAAAAACATTAAGTATTTGAAATAAAATAAACATTAATTGAAATACAATGCTAGTTGCCAAGGTGACATCTCTCAACTTTATGTACTAAAATAACTTAATAAATAAAAATATACGTATTTAAAACAAAAACTAATAAAAATGACAAAAACATTGCAACAAATGTTGTGTGTGTGTGTGGTGTGTGATTGTTGTTTTTGTGTGGTGTGTGTAGGAGATTGACGGAGATCAGGAGGGCAGCGTGCGCCGGTTGAGTGGGGTCACTCCAGCAGATCACACTGTTCAGGAGCCCAGGGAAAATGCGGGTCCACCAGAAACGCTTCAATTATCAGGGCAAATTAAGGTGCATCACAGTCGTTAGGAACACTAGTTGTAAGAGCATTGTGTGAGTAGCTGGGTAAACACTCACGTGTGTGTGTGTGTGTGTTTTTTGTGTGTGTGTGTTTGTGTGTGTGAGAGTGAGTGTGTGAGTGTGTTGTGTGAGTGTGTTGTGTGAGTGTGTTGTGTGAGTGTGTTGTGTGAGTGTGTTGTGTGTGTGTTGTGTGTGTGAGTGTGTGTGTGTTGTGTGTGTTTGTGTTTGTTGTGTGTGTGTGTGTGTTTGTTTGTATGTATGAGTGTGTGTTTGTTTGTATGAGTGTGTGTGTAGGAGTTTGTGTCGTGTGTGTGTGTGGGTGTGTGGTTGTTTGTGTGTTTTGTTCTGAGTGCGTGTAGTTGTGTGTGTGGGTAGTGTGTGTGTTTTTTGTTTGTGTGTGTGTGTGT
>JADLZN010009829.1:52500-69823 GCA_018155175.1 Sinocyclocheilus anophthalmus
TCTTCCGTAACCTGGGCACAGGCATCATGCAGATCGAGACCGGCCCGGCCAATCACGTCTTCTCCTGCGGCGCAGACGGCACCTTGAAGCTCCGCCTCCTCCCCGACGCTCTGAGCCTCTACTGCAGCGGCGTGAAGAACGACGTCAGGTTTATCATGTAGCACACTCATGACTCTAGCACACGGTACGACAAGCAATACGAGAGAGACGCAGGCAATCCTGCGCTCAAGCACACTGTACGAGTTGCTCAGCATACTCAAGTTAACCTGGAATATATATCTCTATATATATCAGTAAAGCCTTAACTAGCCAAACGGTGTTGTGATCGTGCTCTAGACTCAATATAGTGATAAGTGTCCTTATATTTCTACCCTCGCGCTGGACGTCCCCTGGTTTCTGTTGCGTATGTCAAATGATGTGCAGTCATTCTAATAACCATTTTTTGTAAGGTATTGTATATTACTACAGTAAGCAGTATTTATTGAGATGATGAGCTTTAAAGCGATAGTTCACCCAAAAATAAAAATAGCCATAATTTCCTCTCCCTCCAAACTTGCATGAGCGTCTTTCGTCTGCTGAACACTACAGAAGATGCTCTGAAGACCAAACAGTTGCCGGTACCCATTCACATCCATACTATAGAAACCAATGGGTGCCGGCAGCCGTTTGGTCTCCAGAGCATCTTCTGTAGTGTTCAGCAGATGAAAGACGCTTGTGCAAGCTGAGGAAGAGCAAACGATGGCAGGATTTAATTTTTGGCTGCTCCATTCCTTTCACACAGGCACTGATAGTGTTAATGTTACCTGAGGTTGAAGATGAAGCACTTTGCATGTAGAGATTATCCGCGTGGAGCCGAAGCATCATAACATTTGTGAATCAAGCTGAGAGCGGACGATCGGGAGACACTTTTATGTTCAGTTGAACACGAGACTTGATGAAATGATTCTATGTTAAAGATAAAGCATATTTATAATCATCGAGGCTCCTGCAGACGTTTGGTTGTAGAAACGTTGTTCAGGGTTTATTTTTTACACTTCTTTTATCTGCCGTCAATCGACTCGGACACAGATGCGGCACACATTTGTTCTTTCCATGTTCTTCTTCACTGCAGAAAATGATGCTCTTCCTCAGGATTTCTCAGTAAACATCCTTAAATCAAGACTGAACGAATGAAATGACTTGAAGTGAATTAATGCTTAAAACAAGAACAGAAATCATGTTTCCCCTTTGAATGAAGTTGAATGATTTTTTCTTCACTCGTTTTTTGATGTAAGGATTCTGCCCTTTAACCTCTCAAATGTGAATAATATACACGCAAATGAATCTAATTTTATAATGAGTATGAAGAGATCTGTAATGTACATGACTGTAACGAGAAAATAAATGACTCAATGCAAGATCTTTATTTCTTTGCTGGGTTTTTATTAATGGTGATGTGGTGTTTTGTTGTAAGCATCAGTGCATTGAGCATTATTGGAAACGAATGATTAATGCAGCTAGATGTGTGACTCCTTCACGATCTAGGGCCTTCAGAGTTTGGCGTAGTCCTTCAGCACGGCCTCCAGCTTCTGGCTCAACGTGATGTTCCCTTTGACTTTCAGCTTGCCGGAGAAAAACGCCTGCGGGACAGACACGGAGCAGGAGGAGTGTGAATAACAGGGCTGAAGCACGACGCTTGTGTGAGAGTTTGCCCGTCAGCAGCTGCATGAAGTCCTCGTCTGCGACGGTGAAGATCACGTCTGCTTTAGCGCCGCCGGCTCCTCTGTGCACAGATCCTCGGCTGAGAGACAGTACAGTCACAAACACATCATCTCTGTCTGATGCAAACGTCTGAAGATGCTTAAATCAACACACTTACTTGAGAAGCAAAATGCAGTGATTAAAGTGTTCCATCAGTCCACTTGATTCACTCCTGAATGATTCAGCAGAAAGGCCGTATATCAGCCGTTCAAACGAATCAATTGAATGAATGATTCAGTGATAAAATCAGTGACTTGTCGCCACCTGCTGGCGGATTTAGTTTCATTTTTAGCGCATAATTTCAGTTATTTAAATCATATTCCTGTATTCAACTTATCCCTTTAAAACATTAATCTCCACTTAATTATAATTCGCCTAATGCGACCTCTTGATGGTCCTCATTAAGACGCTGGACATGACCTACAACCACTTTTTCGTGTTCTGCTGTGCACACTTCCGAAAGCTCTGTAGTACAAATTAATTTATTAATACTACTTTCAATTGACAACTTTATTTGTTCTTTCTTCTAACTTATGATGGAAAACAAAATGCTACAAATGAAACAATCCGCCATCAGTGGCAGCAAGTCACTGATTTTATCACTGAATCATTCATTTAATTGATTCGTTCGAACGGCTGAATCATTCAGGAGTGAATCAAGTGACTGTATTTATGAACTGCGGAGGAACGGGGCTTGGTAATTCCCTGAAAATGGGGGATGTCGGTTGTGTGTATGTTGGGGGTATTCCGTGTCTGAAGAAACTGAAGTGCAATCTATGCGTTAAAACTGGGCGCGTGAACAGGGGGAATATCATGTCAGTCCCAGGGGGCAGTGGGGGGGTCGGTGCAAGAAATAAGGTCTTAGTAGTTGTCACCTTGAATTAGTTGATTTTTCTGACCCCACTGGATAAATGCACTTTTTTTTCATGTTTAGGATGTTTTTGGTTGGTGTTTTGGTTTTTGCTTTGTGTTGGTAGAGCATAAACTAGTGAAAAACTAAACTGGGTGTTGTTAAGGTACACGCGGTTAGCTACTTCGACATAACTATTGTCCAATTTTAAGAGATGCGCTCCTTAAACAAATACCTTTACTTGAGAACAAAATGGTCTGTGTTTTTCCTGAAATATTGATCAAAATGAAGTTAGTTTATCATTCAACCGCAATAACAACTCCTGCCGGTGGGCTCACAGAAAAATCACTTCATTTCAAAATTGGAGTTCTTGGGTTATTTGGTGCGTAGAACTCTCGTCAGGGTTTAATAAGCATAACTGGGGTGTCTGCGGACTTCATTGTTTGGGGCCCAACAGGTTATGAAAAGTTAAAACTAACTACTAAAAAACATTTTTCGTTACTTGACATGAAATAAACACAAATGATTGCTAGTTTCCAAGGCACGTTTTCTCATTTCATTCGTTTAACTTGCTTTATTAAAAAATATACAACTAAATAAAAAGCGATATCTTATAGATATTTAAAAACCCAAAAATACTAATAAAAATACTAAAACCCAAAAAATGTAACGAAACTTTGAACGTAAAGCGAAGTCTATAGTCATTTAATTAAATTATTCCTTCAACACTGCCCAACAAACGCACCAGCTGAATCATCTGTGCCTCAGATTGTCAAAAGAAATGTATAATTGTGACCCATCAATGTATTTTGGCTAGTGCTAAAATTCCCCACGACTAACACTCTGTGTGCTGCAGGCTCACCATATACAGTTGTTTTGTGTTTTCTTTTTGGAGCTTGGTTGACATTTTATACAACGCTCCGGTTCGCAGGTTTTTGAGTGAATATTGCCAAAATCATGCTCAAAGACTGAGGTGCACGAGCTCCGATTATGTAAGCAAAGTCAGTACGCTTTAATCCAATGCGATGACATGGACTAGCATGAAAAAGAACATCCTCTGCAGGTCTAAAGGAGCAGGACACAACGTGATGTGTAGATGTTTGCACTGCAATGCCTTCAGAGCCGCTGGCTACCGCATTCACAAACGGGACAGACCTGTGCCCCGGGGCATTCTGGGAGAGCGAACGCTTGCTGACCTTACACTGGAGCTGAATCCTGCTCGCTTCCTTCCACATCTCCATCTGCAGAGACTGTCCCGGGTACACGGGCTTCACGAAACACACATCAGGGTTATTAATCGGGCTGAGCATAAGGAACGGCCTGTTTAAGGGTGCATGTCTGGCTTTTAATTCCCATTACGCTTCTAATCTAATTCATTACAAATCATGGTGCAATTGACTCCCAACCAATTTCCCCCACCATGCAGTGCTCTTTTAAGGCTTATTGTTTCAGTGCAGACAAGCGGGCCGCACTGAATAACTTACAAAAAACTAACTTCAAGAGAAATATTTTTTTGCATATGACGATAAGCTTTTTAATTCATATTGAAGTATGACAGATTTAAAACAAAAATGCAATTGTACACTCAAAACATCAAACTAACCAGGCACTCTTAATGACGAGTCGTGATCTCATTTCAGTCAACGGGTGTAATAGTCAGAATTAAACAAGTGACCTATTTTATCAAATGACTCTTGACCCTCATTCGATTACGTTCAAACACGTCTGACGGCTTTGCGTCCGAAACCGCCTACTCAGTGAGTTGGTACTTAATTTCATTAAGTACTTACTTAACATGATTATCATAATTATCTGAGTGATTTATGAATATCTGCCTAATCTAAACTGAAGGACACCATCATGAGAGTCAGTGACTCTGATCTGCTGTTTGTACTTTGATCGACACAGCAAAGCTGCACCACAGCACGCTCATGTACTTAAACTCAGTATTCTGAGCAAAATAATATACGTTAATAAAAATAAAACATCTATATTCATGCGTCAGCACTACGAAATGTCAATAATACAGAAGTTTGTGGTTTATTTCCTCTGTTTACTGCTCAGAAAGCGCATTAAACTTTTGCAACAATTATTAATTTCTCTATTAATGGGTTCTGCGTTAACATATTCGCATATCAGATCAGCTGTGAAAGTCTGCTCTGCTGTGGCTTGAGCCCTACTTCCGCGAACGGAGCGCTGTGACACTTATTTGTGCGGGTTATATTTAAAGTGATGAATGCTTAATATAATATAAACAGTATCACAGCTGCTGTTAATGAGTGTTAATGTGTAAAATTGTGAAATGTTACATACATTTGAATGTATTATTTGCATATACAACCAACAAAAGCATAGTCATATTTGATAGAAACTAACTTATATGAATTGAGGTGCTGATGGTTTTTGTTGCAAATTTAGTAAATTTGACTTTAAAGGGTCAGATTGATCGATTTCAATGTTCATTTCATGTTCCTTTGGAGTGTTACAAGCTCTTGGTGCCTTAAGAAGATCTGTAAAGTTGCAAAGACTAAAATCTCAAATCCAAAGAGATATTATTTAATAAATTTAAGAGTCAACCATGCCTACCTAAAACAACTCATTCTAACACACCCCCACATGTCTACGTCACTATGTGGGAAGATTTGCATAACGCCGCCCAAATTTATTTTCACTTCACATAAAGAAGTATCGTGGCTTTTCCGGAACAGCCATGGGATCGTCGTTGAAGCAGCCATGTCAGGGAGATGCTCTGTGATTCAGTGCAAGAGTAAAAGCACTTTATTTGGCCTTCCGGAGGTAGATGCATTTAGGAATCATTGGTTTTAGATTTATTTACAACAGAACAGCACACCCAGATGTTCGAATTTGTGCAACGCATTTTATGGACACATTTTTTGAACCTAGAAGAGTACAAGGCGGGCTGTGCAAAAAAGTGGACGATTTCTAAAAAAAGGGTCACTTCTGACTTTGCTATGACAATCTGGCAATTCTGAATCAGCTACTGTAAGTATGGTTTTCTTTATTAGGTTAAGGGTAGTGTAGATGTTGTCTATTGACTGTTAAAACGCGTTGTGTTTGTGTGTTTTTGTGTGTATGTGAGTGTGTGATAAGGTGTGGTGTTGTGTGTCTAATGTTGTGTGTATGAGAGTTTGCGTGTGTGTGGGTGTTGGTGTGAAGGGTTGTGTGTGAAGTGTGTGTGTGCGGCGTATGTAGTGATATTGTGTGTGTGAGAGCGTGTTTGTGTGTGTGTGTGTGAAGTGTGTGTGTGTGTGTGGTGTGGTGGGTGTGTGTGAGAGAGGGCTGTTGGTGGTGTGTTGTTTTTGAGCTTGTATTGTTGAGTGTGTTAGAGAGTGTTTGATCGTGTGTGTGGGTGTGGAGAGAGTGTTGTGGTGTGAGAGAGGTGTTGTGGCTGTGTGTGTGTGTGCTGTAGAGAGTGGTGTGTAGTTTGTGTATGTATTGTGTGTGATAGTGTTTTTGTGTGTGTATTTGAGGTGTTGATGGAGAGTGGGTGTGTGTGATGGTGTGTGTGTTGAGTGTGTGTGTGTGTGTGAGAGATAGAGTGTGTGTGTGTGTGTGAGTGTGTGTGAGAAGTGTAGTGTGGTGTGTGTGTGTGTCTGGTGTGATTGTGAGAAGCGTGTGTGTGATTCGGGTGTGTGTGTGTGTGTGTTCGAGTGTGTGTGTGTGTGTGCGTGTGTGTGGGTGTGTCGCAGTTGTGTGGAGACGTGTATGTGTGTGGGTGTTTGTGTGTGACTAGTGGTGTGTGTGTGTGTGTGCGTGGTGGTGTGGGTGGCCGCAGGTGTGTGAAGAGTGTGGGGTGTGTGTGTATGTGTTGGTATGTCTGATTGTGTGAGCGCTGTGGTGTTGTGTTGTGGGTGTGGGAGAGTGTGGGGTGTGTATTTGGTGTATCGTGATTGTGTGAGAGGCGTGTGTGTGTGATTGGGATTGTTGAGAGAGTGTTGTGTTGTGTGTGCGAAGTCGTGTTTGTGTGTGTGTGTGTGTGTGCGCAGTGTGTGTGTGTGGTGTGTGGTCTGTGTTTTTAGTGAGAGTGTGTGTGTGGTTTGTGGGTAGTGAGTGTGTGAGAGAGTTGTGTGTGTGGTTTGCTGTGAGCGTGTGCTGTGTGTGTGTGTCGGGGTTGTGTGGTGTGAGAGCGTGTATTGTTGTGTGTGTTCGTGTGTATGTGTGTGAGTGAGAGTTGTGTGTGTGTGAGTGCGAGTGTTGTGTGTGTGTGTGTTGTGTTGTGTGCGTGAGAGTGTGTGTGTGAGTGAGAGTGTGTGTGTGTGTGTGTTGTGTGTGTTGTGTGTGTTGTGTGTGTTGTGTGTGTTGTGTGTGTTGTGTGTGTTGTGTGTGTTGTGTGTGTGTGTGGTGTGTGTGGGTGCGAAGACGTTTGTGTGGGTGGTGTGTGCGTGAGTGTTGTGAGCGTGTGTGTGTGGGTTGTGTTGATGTGTGGTTGGAGCGTGCTGTGTGCTGGGTAGAGTGCATGTGTGTGTGTGTGTGGTGGTGCGAGTGTGTGTTTGTGAGAGTGGTGTGTGTGGGTGGTGTTGTGTGAGAGTCTGGGTGTTGAAGTGGTGTGTTGTGTGTGGCAAGTGTGTGTGTTCTGTGTGTGTGTGTGTGTGGGGGAGAGTGGGTGTGTGTGTGTGTGTGTGGTGCTGTGTGTGTGTGGTGTTTGTGTGTGTGAGAGAGTGTGTTTTTGAGTGTGTATGTGTGTGTGTGTGTGATGGAGTTGTGTCTGTGTTGCGTGGGTTGGTGTGTGTTGGTGAACAGCTGTGCTGTGTGTGGTTGTGATGTGTGACGAGCGAGGAACAGGGTCACAAATTCACAGGAGCGTGAACTTCTGTCCGCCATCCTAGCACTGTCCAGCTCTGGTCCAGGAAAAAAATGAGCCCCTGATCCCCCCCCCCCCAGCCCCTGTCGGAAAAAAATAAAAGAATAACCACCCCCCGTAATCCGTTGAAAAAAAAAAAAAATAAAAAAAAAAAAAAATGAAAAAAAAAAGAAAAACCGCGGCGTGTGTACTGCTCATCATCCTTGTGTCTGCAACGAGGTCTTCTGTTCGCCCTTTTCAGGGCTTGAAACTGAATGGTAAAACACCCATTATTTAACTGTCTTGATATTTACGTACTGTTGTAAAGCTGCAAGACTGGCGATTAGGTAAGGGGACGGACATTTCTGATGCGTGCTGCGGTGTTCGACCAATCACATGCGCCTTGTTCAGCTGGCCATCAAGTCAAGTCACCTTATTTATATAGCGCTTTTAACAATAAATATTGTGTCAAAGCAACTGAACAGCATAAAATAGTGTGTCAATAATGCAAAAATGACAATAGTAAACACTCATTTTCAGTTAAAGGCAGTTCATCATTGAATTCAATGATGTCAAGCGCTCCAGCTCATTTTTAAATGCAATAATTTGCAATCAAGTCGACGATATCGCTGGAAGTTAGGTGTCCCCAACTAAGCAAGCCAGATGCGACAGCGGCAAGGAACCAAAACTCCATCGGTGACAGAATGGAGAAAAAACCTTGGGAGAAACCAGGCTCAGTCGGGGGGCCAGTTCTCCTCTGACCAGACAACCAGCAGTTCAGTTCCAGGCTGCAACAAAATGTCACATTGTGCAGAGGACTCAAATGGTTCCTGTGGTCTTGTCCCGGTGGTCGCCTGAGACAAGGTCTTTACATGGGATCTGTATCTGGGGCTCATCTAGTTGTCTTGGTCTCCGCTGACATTCAGGGCTGTGGAAGTCCTCTCTAGGTGCTGATCCACCATTTGGACTGAATACGGACTGGATCCGAGTGACTGCAGTGACCATCTGATCTGAATACAGACTGGATCCGTATGGCTACGGTGACCTCGGAATAAGAGAGAAACAGCCTAATATTAGCGTAGATGCCATCCACTTAGCAGACTTCGCCTTGTCAGAAGGAGGGACTTTGTTGAAAACGACGTGTTTGAGAGAGGGGCTGCATAGAGGACCTACAATAATGTACAGTATTTGAAAATATAGTTTTTTTGAACATTAAAGCATGTCAACATGTTCTGTTACACCAAATACACAAAATACTGATCTTTAAAAAAGCATCATATGACACCTTTAAACATTCTAGATTGGTTATGAATTAAACATTTGTTCTAATATTTCACCTATTTTGTTAGATGTCATGTTGTCGGGAGTGACACCTTTTTCCTCACGAAAACCACCCCCCGCCCCTCAATAAAACTCTCCTCAGCCAACCCCGATGTCAAACCCCCTGTAACCTCAAAGTGACCTGACAGGCTAAAGAATGTTTTTGGATTGGCTTGCCAAAGCGTGGGCTCTTCTCTCGCGGCCCTGATCTTGTGTGCTCTCCCCCCCAGAACGTGTAATTTCGGTTGGCACCTTTTTTCCTTCCCCCTGACATCTGTCAGATAAACCGGACATTTTTGTGTGATATTACCAAAAATATGTTTAAAGAGCAGCATAACTGAATTGCATTTTGTATTTATTAGTGTGGTGACCGCTTAATTTGGGACCTTTTTACTGATGATGGATGCTCTTTTTGATTCTTTTGACATTTGAAAATAACACCTCATCGATCCCATTATAAAGCTTGGAAGAGCCAGGACATTTTTTTATATAATTCCGATTGGATTCGTCTGAAAGAAGAAAGTCACGCACACCTAGGATAGCTTGAGGGTGAGTAAATCATGGGGGAATTTTCATTTTTGGATGAACTGTCTCTTTAAGCGATCTTTAACAGACATCTTGCAGACGTCCGTGTGCTATCTGGGACCTTTTTGTTCCAGTAACGCATTCATTGTTTGTTCAAAGTTATCTGGTCTTTAATAATGTTCTCAAAACGTTATTTTCTGAAACATTGTAGTAAGTTTTTTTTAAATGTTACTTCTTGTTTCAGAACGTTCAGAGAACATTCGAAAGTAACGTTTCCATAATGTTTGCAAAATGATGGAATGTTCACTTAATGTTCGTATAACCAAGAAAGCTGGTTTTAAATCCTTTTTTAAAGAGCAGGATGTTTTTGAACTTCATTATTTGCGTGGGCTGGCATCCAGCTGGTCTCACAGCAGTGGAGTGACTCATGACTGATGATTTCTCGTATGTTTTCTGTATTATTTGTGGTTTCCAGCATCAGTGTTTGAGCAGGGAGTGCGCATGCGCGTGTTCTTCAGCATCTGGAGGAAACATGCGAGCATTGACATGCGTGACCGTCCTGAGAGGACCCGCCGCACAGCCGTGACCCGGTCCGGTCCGGCTCGGAGGATGTCCGGGAGAGCGGCGGCGGCGGACGGAGGCGTCAATAAAGTTCAGGTCAAGCGACGGATCAGGTGCATCGTGGAGGATCTCGAGAACATCGTAGGAGACCTGAAGGATGTGGCGAAGGAACTCAAAGAGGTGCGTGAGACTGGCGTGACGATGATGATGATGAAGATGAGGTGCGTGAGGTCTGATGCGCTCATCTGATGTTCGTGTCAGGCCTCGTGTAAACATGTACTGTCTCTGCTGCTCGTGTGATTGACAGCTGTCATTCATTCATTCAGAGTACACTGGGTCCGTCAGATATGACTAATAAGAGAAATCAGCAATATTCTTCTGTTGTATATTAAACGTTTGCGCTCTGAAACAAGTGATTTCTACAGTATATGAGTCAGGAGGCGTTTTAGGTGATCCAATATGGTTTGTTTCAAAGCAGCTTTACATAAAACCATGATGTCCATTTTTATAATAGCTTAAAAGGTATAGGTTCACCCCAAAAATGGAAGAACTGTTATGTTTTACTGCTCACCTCACGCTCCCCTGCAGGGCATCCAAGATGTGGGTCGGACCTGTTTCTTCGTAGATCACAGCATGAATAGTTTTTAACTTTAACCGTTGACGTCTGATCATTCGTATAAATTCAATTGCACGTAACCAAAATCTATGAGAAGTAAAAAAAAAAACATGCACAGACATATCCAAATTAAACCCTGCGGCTCGTGTTGACACATTGATGTCCTAAGACACGAATCGATCGGTTTGTGCCAGAAACCGAACAATATTCATATCATATTTTACCTCTAATACACCAATATGTCCAACAGGTTCTCTGCAGCGCACCAGCAACAGGCAAGTCCTTTTCGTGAGGTGTGTACCGGCTGTACACGCTCTGGCGTAGTTTGCGCAAGCGCCGGAAGTGATCTCTCGCGTGTTTACGTCACTCATTGTTTACACAGTGCAGTCATTGTAAGTACGACGGCTAATCAAAATGGTACTTATTTGCACTTATCCGGATTGTTCAAACTGACTAAAAACTAAAAGATTACGTTCTCTCACACATTATACTCTACTCTCGCAACCTCATTCCGGGCGTTGGTGACTTTCCTTTCCACTTATTCCCAACTCTGAGCTGCTCGCTGAAGTTATGCTTGTTGCTCTTCTTCGGCCTGGATATCAACACACCGTTAACCAGTAAACTACGCCGGATCGTGTAGCCGCAGTACACCAACCCCACGCTACACGTCAACCGGATGGCCGTGCGCATGCCCGCAGCCAAAGTCCGCTTGACACGTGTTGGGGTGTATTAGAGGTAAAAAATTATATTAATACTGTTCGGTTTCTGGCACAAACAGATAGTTTCGTGTCTTAGGACATAAATGTGTTGTCACGAGCCACAGGGTTTAATTTGGATTGTCTGTGCATGTTTTTTTTACTCTAATAAATTTTGTTACCATTGCCATGCATTATACGACTGCAACTGCAACTCTTTAAAGTTAAAAATCATAATTGTGTTCTACTTGAAAAAACAAAGTCACCTACTCTTGGATGCCCTGCGGGGGGTAGCAGATAAACATTCAACAGTTTTTCATTCTTGGTGAACGATCCCTTTAATTGTCTTCATGCATTACCTAGTCTCAATATTCAGACATTACAACTGTACATACAAATTATGCACGATATAACAATCACGCAGTTCACTATAGTCGCTTTAATTAAGGAGAGAGAGAACTGACGGAAAATCTTCTAAGATAACGTTTGCTAAGCGTTCCCATTAAGTTATAACCAACGTATTTCTGAATGTTCCCTTATAGAACAACTGCCATCTCAGAGACCTTCCTGTTTGCCGTACACCTTACATCTCTGCAAGACTGTTCTATAGGACGTTTCCTTCAATGTTCCAATAGACTTTACCAAAGATGTCTTTAAGATGTTCATGATTTAGAATGAATGTAAAACTGATGTTCCCTGAAAGACGTCCTATCACATCAGTCTATTCGCAGATGAACGCTATCTTTAGCAGACATCTTTAGACGTACTTGTGCTATCATTTGATCATTTTGGGCAAACGTTACTTTCGAATGTTTCTCACAGTTCCTAATGTGCTACTTTTTTCAGACATTCAAAAATGACTTTTCCATAATGTTTGCAAAATGATAATACATAATGTTCCCTTAACGTTCGTATAACCAAAAAAAAAAGTTTATAAAACAATTAAAAAATTGTTGTACGTTTGAACATTCAGAAATAGTGGTTAATGAGAACATTAGCTGAACATATTATTAGCTGGGAATATACTTATAGTAGTTGTAGATTGGAGTTATTAATTAGGATTGAGGCTTCATAAGTGTACAGTATCTGTTCATGATGATGCTGCAATATTTATGGAAACATGTACAGATGAATTCTGTGTAAATTTATTATGGAGTTGCTCATTTTCTGTTCTGTAAGTCAGTTTGGATCAATTGAATCCACATGCAGCTTTGTGTTCTTTATGATGAACATCAGAGGTCATTCATGACTTATGCCTGATCATTCAGATATTGATTTGATATTGCAGTTACATAACGACTCGTGTCTCTCGAGCACCTCGTTTCTTTTGCACGCTCATCTGATGTTGCACGTTGCGCTCGTCTCACGCTTGACTCTCGCTGCGGTTCTCAGGTGGTTGAGGAGATCGACTGCCTGACGTCTGATCTCCGTCTGGAGGAGGATCTGACGGAGAGCTCTAAGACGGACACGCTCAACAGCAGCTCCAGCAGCACCACCACGGCCTCCAGCGTCAAGATCTACCCCGAGGAGACGCTCTTCAGACCTCCAGCCGTCCTCACCGTCCTGAAGAGACCCGCTCCGTCCAGAGCCGAGGAGATCACAGCCAACGGAGCGCCGGGCACAGACTCTCTGTGTCGCGCCACGAAAAGCCTGTCTGAGAAAGACCACGCGAGCCGCTGTCCTCAGACCTCGAGGGAGCGCGTGCGCTTCAGTGAGAAGGTGCAGTATCACGGCTACTGCTCGGACTGTGACCCGCGGTACGACATGAACAGCACGGATCTGCACTTACTCGCCAAACCCAGCCCCGTCCATCAGTGCTCCAATCCAGCGCACGCTTTCCCCTCGCAGAAACCACAGAAGACCATTTTACGCAAGTCCACCAGCACCACTGTTTGACGCAGACCGAGGCTAAACGAACTTGTATTTTTGTTTGGAGAGATGCTGTGAGAGACAGAAGCGGAGGTGTTGAACGGTAAGAGCAGCAGCTCCGTGTTTTATCAAATTAAAAGAGCCTTTCCTTCAGCATTAAAAAATATGTTTCATGGTCGACCCTATATTAGGATGTTTGTTTTCTTCATCAGTTTGTAGAAATGTGCTTGCATCAGTTGCTCTCAATGCAAGTGAATGGGTGCCGTCAGAAAGAGAGTGCAAACAGCTGATAAAAACATCACAATAATCCACAGCACTCCAGTCCATCAGTGAACATCTGGAGAAGACAAAAGCTGAAGCACATCCAGCATTAAGATGTTTTTAACTAAAATACATTGAGTCTATAATCCATAATAACTCTTCCTCCAGTGAAAAAGTGCATCTGCTGTTGTCTCTCACATCAAAATCCAGCCACACATGTGTTTAGAGCTGTTTAAACAAAAAACGCTGCTTGATCTGCGCAGATTTCTCTCCTGATTCAGACCAGACTACTTTTTCAATGGAGGAAGCGTTATTATGAATTATGAACCAAAGGCCCGGTTCTTAACTCAAAGGGTTATTTTTCATTAAGTGCAATTAGCTATAGATAGTTAAAATAGCAGGATATTCTGCTAATTACTTATTGCAAATAGTGTCAATAGATGTCATCTTATTGGGACAAAAGCACAACCCTACCCGATACTTTATTTTCAACTTTTTGATTATTTCCTTCATTTTTATTGAAAATGCCTTTCCGATGTGATATGAGATTTGAAAAGGGAGGAAAAAAAGTTCGCCAAAAAAAGGCAGATTCGAACCCGGGTCGATTGCATCAAAAAGACCACGGTGCACGCTTTACCATCTACGCCACTGAATCTGACGATTAATGACCGTCTTTTGTAACGAAACGATCCCAACACACAGCACAGTTGAGGGGCGGTTAGTGTAAATAGCCTCTGCCAACAATACGGGCTATTTGCACTTAAAGGGATAGTTCACCCAAGAATGAAAATGTGATGTTTATCTGCTTACCCCCTGCAGGGCATCCAAGATGTAGGTGACTTTGTTTCTTCAGTAGACACAAATTATGATTTTTCAACTTTAACCGTGTGCCGCTTCTTCAGTCGAGAATTTTGGCAATGGCTACAAAATCTAAGAGATGTAAAAAAACCATGCACAGATAAATCCAAATTAAACCCTGTGGCTCGTGACGACAAATTGATGTCCTAAGACATGAAACGATCGTTTTGTGCGAGAAACCGAACAGTATTTTATATCATATTTTACCTCTAATACACTGTGCAACTGCTTTGAGCGTGCATACGGCATCTGGTGCGTGAGGTGTGTACGCGGCTACACGCTCTGGCGTAGTTTACGTTAATGGGTGTGTTGATATCCAGCCGAAGATCAATCAACCATAACTTCAGGCGAGCAGGCTTAGAAGTTGGGAATACGTGGAAAGTCACACTCCCGAATGAGTTTGCGTGAGAGAAGCGTAATCTTTTAGTTTTAAGTCGGTTTGAACAATCCGGATTAGTGCAAGTAAGTACCATTTTGATTAGACGTGACTACAATGACTGTGCACTGTGTAAACAAGGAGTGACGTATACGCGCGAGAGATCAATTCCGGCGCTTGCGTAAACTACGCCAAAGCGTGTACACACCTCACGCACCGGAAGCCGTGCGCGCGCTCAGAGACTGTTGGACATATGCTGTATTTGAGGTAACATGATCTAATACTGTTGGGTTGCTGGTACAGACCGATCGTTTTGTCTTTACACAATGTATCACGAGCCGCAGGGTTTAATTTGGATATGTCTGTGCATGTTTTTTTTACTCTCTTAGATTTTGTTACCATTGCCATGCATAATAAGACTGATAGACTGCAACCGTCGCAGTACTATTCATTAATAATAACTTTAAATAAAAAAGGCATTTACTTAAATAAAAATATACATGTTTGATTTGCGGCTAGTTTCCAAAGCGAACACAATACCAAAACCTAATAAAACAATAAAAATGATTGGTCTTTGAAATCAAAAACATTTCCCAGAACTAAAAGATACAGTTGCCCCTTTTTCAGCTAGTTTCCAAGATGCAACATCCCTCATATTTTGATAAATACTAAACTTCATTACAAAAAAATATATATATATACTATAAAAAAATAATAAGAAAAGAAGCAACACAATTATTACAATTTTAAATCTCTAAAAAAAGGAAAGTAGATCCAATTCAAAACATGATGATGAGCAGACCTCAGGAAAGACATCAGCGTCTGTAAACACGAGACGCTGTTATGTTTTCAGAGATGCTCAGCTGCAGATCTGTAGGAGGACAGAAATCAATATTCTCATGAGCGTCTCCTACACAGCAGCATCTCATTCACATCCACAGCGTCTCTCTCTCGTTTCCCCGCAGGTCTCTCAACCTCCCATCATCTTCACCTCCTCACGCCAGTGCTCGCGGTTCCTGACGGAAAGACTCAGAGAAGCTCGGGATCCTGATGGAAATCACATCGGTGTTCTTCACAGCGAGCGAGCGAGCGAGCGTTTGATAACGTCACCGTTCAAAGAAGAGAGAACCAAAAACTACTACTAATCCTCCACAACAGAGTAATGCAGACCCCGACTCCATCCAACGCTGCCAGAGAGGCAGACGTTTCTAAAGACCTTGCGTGTTTTTGTAAAGAAAGCCTTCAAATACAAGAAGCATATTTTTGATATTTTCTAAGATGATTTTAAAGATGTCACACAGTATATGACGGAAAATGTATTTATGTACTGATTAAAAACATGAAGTCATCTGCATCTGAACA
This sequence comes from Sinocyclocheilus anophthalmus, assembly GCA_018155175.1. Classification (NCBI taxonomy): domain Eukaryota; kingdom Metazoa; phylum Chordata; class Actinopteri; order Cypriniformes; family Cyprinidae; genus Sinocyclocheilus; species Sinocyclocheilus anophthalmus. Next base: position 68,335 of record JADLZN010009829.1, read on the forward strand.
TGTCTTTATTAAATCACAGATGAGAGTGAATGATGGAGCCGGACACAAGAGGGCGACCTGCGCGCATTAGTAGAGTTTAACCTGACCTCAGTCAACCATCTCTAGTACTAGTGCTAAAAGCCTTAAAGCTGAGTGTGTGTTTGCACAAACACGCCTCACATCATCTTCACAGTGTGTGTAAATGTGTTTCTCATGACAGGTGGAGGCGGCAGAGACTCATGGGAAGTCTAAATAATTACCCTAATATTTAGTCAACCATCATTTAACGTCATGCTTCTCAACATATTGACTTAAAGCCCACTCATCATACACCGCATCCTGACTTTTCTAGTCTCGTGTTGGGGAAATTTACTTTTAAAAGTAATGCGTTACAATGTTGCGTTACTCCATGAAAAAGTAACTTAATTGTGTTACTTTTTATGCACCTGGGCTGGACTTGCTGATGTGTTTTTAATAAAAAAAAAAGTCAAAAGTTATATTTTTGGCAACTTTAAAGGCCGTTCCGTGAGAAACGACGGTTATTATTTGAAAAATTTTGGCCTCAGGATTCTTACAAGCTCACAACGGTAGCATGTCTGTGGGGTGTGGTTATATGTTTCTTGGTAAGTTTAAAGTCATGTTTACTTTAACTAGATTTACTTAAAAAATCACATTACTGTAATGCGTTACCCACAACATTGTGCTAGTGTATTTTATATATATATATATATAAGATAGATATTAGTTCTTGCAACTAGTAAAATTATAACTAGTAAAATGTGTATTTGCTTTAAAGGAGACATATTATGCCACTTTTTACAGTATGTAATATAAGTCTCTGGTGCCCCAGAATGTGTCTGTGGAGTTGCAGCTCAAAATACTCCACAGATCATTTATTATATAATTTTTGAAAATGCCTATTTTGAGTGGAAGCAGAAACAAGCTGTTTTTAGGGCCTGTGTCTTTATATGCAAATTAGCTGCTGCTCCCCGCCCCCTTTTTTAGAATAGAGCTGCACCTTTACAGCTCGTACCTGCTGAAAACATCTGTTTTGGTTCTGATTATCATGTTTATCGTGCTGAAATTATGCGTTTTAAACCATATGAGACTAAACTTCTGATATAGGGTTTTCTGAGCGCACACATCTGAAGCACACGCACAGAAAGCAGCTGTCACAGCATGAGTACTAAACTAAGCTCTCAGTCACACACAAGTTTACGTTAAAAACACACATGAGTTACAAAAAAAAGTCGGTTATGTCTGTGAAGGTAAACAGCTGGGAAATCATTTTAGATTGTTTATTTTAGATCTGTGTGGCAGCAGCAATATACAGTAGCCTAAATAAATCAATAAATGCTCTGCTCTGTCGTCTCCTCTGAAGCTGGGACTCTAAACAGTCTTCTGTGCTCATCAGTGCAGCCAAACACAGAACAGTTAGCATGTTTTGCTCAAACTTTCACCATGACATTAGAGCTGGTACACCGTTGTCACTTGCGAAAACACAATAACG
>JADLZN010009830.1:0-61538 GCA_018155175.1 Sinocyclocheilus anophthalmus
GACTCAGAACAGGTCCAACTAAACCTGTATTACAGTGGATCAATACACACAGAGGAAGACAGAGATGAAGTCAACACTGCGCTCATCCCTCAGACCACTTCTGCACTCTTAGTTTCCCAGAATGCAACAACTGCGCATAATAGTTCACAGCAGTGTGATTTAATGCTCACTTTCTATCCATTTAATACTGAGATCTGCAAAGACACAAGGGACTGGAATAAGAACAGGCGAGACGATGAGGCCATATTCCCAAATCTGACCAACAGTGTTGTCTGGAGCCAGTGACTCACTGTTTTATTTTCATAAACAGGCAAATGTAGTGTGTAAAATAAGATTATCTCAAACTACGATTACGTAAGGCTGATGCTCATCTGGTTCGAGACCTGATTTACTCACTATTAAATTAGATATGATTTACAAATGTCCTAGAAAGACACTTAGTAAGAATTATGCGTAAAATAAGTATTATTTCCATGCCCTTTGCAAAAGGGCATGGAAAACCTTATAAATATAAAATTTTTACAGCTTTTAGACATTTTTGCATTCATCGCAAATGAAATGAAATCGCAAATTAATTTTTTTGGTCCACATCTATTCATTTATCTAAAATAACAATGAAAATGTAATTAAAAGATAAAATTACTTGCAATGAATGCACCTCTTCTATGAACTAAAATTCATTTTGATATTGACTCTTTGCAGTCAAGGTGGTTATTGTCACGAATCCGGTCCATGAACATTCCAATTCATTGAACTCATCGCACCCAACACACTGGTAGCCTCACCAACTTTCCCACACCGCCGACTAGCATTCCCATTCATGCGTTTCACTGAATTAACACTCAGGGAACACGAAGATTGCAACTACAAGGGGTCAAGAGAGCCTGTTACCGCTGTGAGTTCAACCCACTTTGTCTCACACTGACCCAGTCCTATTTACGACAGTGCCCGGGGTCGGATACTCCATTCGAAAACACAACAGAAAGTGCCGCTAAATTAGTTTTGTCACGGCGTTTAAAACACTTCTCCTAAGAATATGAAATCGTGTAAGCGTGGTAGAACCCTGTCAGGTGGTGGTGCCCTAGCCCTAGTCATATAGTCCTTAGCCCTGATCCGCTGAAGCCATGGGGAGCGATGGAACTGCCTGTAGAGGCCTTATCACCGACGATGCTCACACACAGTGGGCCGAAAAAAGGGGAGAACATATGGTCTTGGGTGGGTGACACAATTAATGCACGATTAAGCCATAGGCCCTAGTCTATCCTCACACAACAGCCGCTACCTAGCTTACATCCCCCCTCCCCCGTTAATCTTCTGATCTTCGCCTACGTTTCCTGCTTTCTCTTCGTTCCTCCCTTAATAGAGGAAGTCTTGTTTTACTATAAATTCTTTTCCCCCCCCTTAACTGACTATGTCGCCTGCCCCTGACTCTGATCTGTCTCTTCTGCCCATTCTCGACCCCCTCTAGCCCGAACTGTTCTCTTGTGTCCATTTGCCCACCATATACCTGTCTGCCTCTGTTTAACCCTGCCTGCTTCATGACCCCACGGCTCACGTCTCGTCATCTCTGGTAACGAATACCGGCCACACAAGGCTCTGCGGCTTTTTTGAGGAGCATTGGCCAAGTATGGACCCAATCACCCGGCTATTCGATTTACGACAGGGGAGCTCACCTATTGAGGAATATGTCGCTCAGTTCTGTGAGTTATCTTTTAGGGTACCTTTTGAGGAGGTCACCTTAAAGGATATCTTCCGTTATGGACTAAATGAATCCATAAAATCATGGATGCCAGAAGGTAAATTTAATTGTAGTCTAAAGGACTTTATATACTATGCTTTGCTGACTGCTGGGTCAGTGTTCACTGTGGGTATCGTGGAGGAACGCGACCCCGCCCTCACTCTGGTAATGGCGGCCACACTAGAGCACGCTCACAAATGGCGCACAGCGGAGCCACCACGCAAAATGGGCCGACACAACATATCTTCCTGAGGGTCAAGCCACATTGGATCATCATGAGTCAAAACAAGTCACAGTTTTGATCCGATTCTAGTCCAGGTCACGTGTGACATAGTTAGAGGTCTAGTCAAGTCACGAGTTTGGATCATACATGGGCGCCAATCAATTCCAGTTGATTGTCATGATTCAAGTCCAACATTTCAATTCATTATCACGATTCTAGTTCAGTCACAGTTATCGTCATGGGCAAATCAATCACAGTTTTTATCATAGTCTAGTCATTCACAGCACACCCACACACATTTTACGTCTAGTCAAGTCACAGTTGATACAGACATGGGTCAAGTCAAGTTACCAGTCGTATCATAGTCAAGTCCTAGTACATTGTTCTTTTCTTCGCCCTGAGTCAAGTCTTGTCACAACTGATCGTCCTTAGTCATGTCTAGTCACAGCTGATTTTCATGAGGCAAGTCAGGTCACAGTTGATCTTCCTCCCTCAAGTCTAGTCACCACTGATCTTCCTGAGTTGAATTGTCACAGTTGATCATAATGAGTCAAGTCAGGTCACTGCTAATCTTCAGGAATCAAGTCAAGTCGCAGCTGATATTCATGAATCTAGTCAGGTCACAACTGATCTTCATGAGTCCAGCCAAGTCTCAGCTGATCTGCCAGAGCCTCACCAGGTCTCAGCTATTCATCCAGATTCACGTCACATCACAACTGATCATCCAGAATCACGTCACATCACAGCTGATCATCCAAAGTCACGTCACGTCACAGCTGACCCTTCTAGAGTCTCAGCTATTCATCCAGAGTCATGTCATGTCTCAGCTATTCATCCAGAGTCTCGCTACGTCTCAGCTATTCATTCAGATTCACGTCGCATCACAGCTAATCATCCAGAGTCAGGTCACATCCTGTCTGTTACACCAAACACATCGGGTCGGATCCCTACACACCAAAATTCCAGTCTGGTATCCAGTGTGCTGGTGTCTGCACGCACAGCTGGTATCCCCCAACCCACTCACTTTAGCCCTCCTGTTCCAGAACTCATTCCCCTGTCTGCAGCGCTTCCCATAATGGGGGTTGCTTTATGGTGTGTTTGGGCTGCATACACCACCACAGAACTCCAAAGGCGGCGGCGCCCCACTATTAGGTCTCCAGAGGTGGTGGCTGAAGCTGCAGAATCTCCTGAGTTAGTGGTGTTCGCTGCTGTGTTCCCTGAAGCAATGGCGCCTGCTGCATTTTCTCCAGAGGTGGTGGCTGAGGCTGCAAAACTTCCCAAGGCAGCGGCGCTCGCTTCAGATCTTAGGATGGTGGTGGCACCCAGAAATACATTTTCAGCCTGTCATGTCACGGTCGAAGGAACCGTTGCTGAACTTTGTACCTGTCCTACCAAGGAGAACATTAATGAAATTTTTCTGTTTCCAGATTGTACGGGTGTAGAACCTCCAGAGGTCGGCAATCCGCGGTCGAACCTCCAGAGGTGTCATTGTACTCCCTATGACTTCCTGCTTCGTCCTGTTCCTGCAGGGGCCGCTATGAACTCTCACTGCTGTCCTGTCCGGCCAATGATGCCGTCCATGAACTTCCGCCTGTTCTTGTTCGCGGCCCAAGGAGGCCGTCTATGAACTCTCAGTCTGTCCTGTCATGACCAAGGAGGTCATCTTTGAGCTCTCTGCCTGTCCTGTCACGGCCATAGAGGCAGTTTGCGAACTCCCTGATCGTCTTGTCACAGCTATAGAGGCCGTCGGGGGAGTCCTCATCCTGTCCTGTCCCGGCTATGGAGGCCGTTTGTGAATTATTTGCTTGCTTTGTTTTGGCCAAGGAGGCTGCCTCTGAACACTCAGCCTTGTCTGTCAACCCCAATGTTTTGTCTGTGTTGTCTGTCTCTGCTCTTTCGTTGTTACAGTCTCCGCCATGGTCGCCTGATCGGTGTGGTTCACCAAGAGGGTTTTCCTGTTCCTTCTGCTCCGCCGTGTTGGTCTTCTGCTCCGCCGTGGTGGTCTACTATCTGGCTCTTGTGGTCCTCTGCTCTGCCGTGGTGGTCTACTGTCTGGTTTTTGTGGTCCTCTGCTCCGCCGTGGTGGTGCTCTGCCCCGCCGTGGTGGTCTACTGTCTGGCTCCGCCGTGGGTGTCTACTGTCTGGCTCTGGTGGTCTTCTGCTCCGCCCTGGTGGTTCTCTGCCCCGCCGTGGTGGTCTACTGTCTGGCTTTGGTGGTCTTCTGCTCCGCCGTGGGGGTCTTCGGTCCCGTCTGCTCTGCTGTGGTGGTCCTCAGCTCCGCCGGCTCTGCCTCAGTCCCTGGTCTTTCCTATCCTTGGACCTGGCCCTCCGTCCCTCCCCCTGTTCCACCGCCCTCCGGAATCGTAAAGGGTTTTTAGCGTCTGGAAGCCGCTCTTTGGGGGGGGGCTCTGTCACGAATCCGATCCATGAACTTCCAATTTCATTGACTCCCGCACTACACACTGTTGCACATCACCACGGACTACATATCCCATCATTCATTGCACTCAGCACGATTGCACACACCTGTTTACACTGATTGCACCCAGCTTTTTCATATCACTCCCTCACTATATAACTCTCACTCTTATCCCTTCCCTCTGCCGAGTATTGTTTCAGCGTTTATCACTCTCCTAGAGATAGCTACCTTACGGAGCCCTTGTCATTTGCCTTAGCCCTAGTCATTTGCCTTAGTCATTAGCCTTAGCCTTAGGCCTAGTCATTTGCCTTAGCCCTAGTCATTTGCCTTAGCCTTAGCCCTAGCCCTAGCCTAGCTGTTTTCCCGGTTTCTGATCTTTGCCTGTTTTCCTGGATTTCTTCCTTTAGCCTTGCCCCTGTGACTCTGTTTGCCTATCGTCGACCCATGCTAGCCCTAGGACTGTTCTTGTGTCTTGCCCACAATATACCTGTTTGCCATTGTTTGACCCTGCCTGTTTCATATAATGTCTCTGAATAAAGCCTTGCAGATGGATCCGCACGTCTCACGTCTCGTCAGCTCTGTAACAGTTATATGGTTTAGTTTTAAAATAGTTTTCTTACTGTATACAGTATATCCCCAGTACAATATTGTTTTTATTATTACAAATCATATATGTGTGTACTACAAAGATCATGAATTAATTGAAACAAAGAAGAGGTGCAGAGATGTTGCAGATGTGCTGCATACATTGTATACCTCTTGATTTATTAAACCAATTGAACATAGTTAAAATAGTGACTATAGTAGACCTCCACACAGTATAAATAACAGATGTGACCTACAGGGGACATGTGAGGTGACAGCCAGTGGAACGTGTATGTTATCATTAATATGAAAACACTTCTCAGTGATCTGGAGAATTAAAATCCACCCCTGCTCCTCCCTTGGAAGACAGAAAAAGAAAAAAACAAGGAAAAAAGCACTTTCCATCAGCACTACCTCATACTCGGTGCCAGAGTTGAGTGCCTCAGCTGTCCTGCTGTTATGTTCCAACAAGCTCTAACTACTCTATAATCCAAAATAACGGCAGCTTTGCGGGGCCTGACAGACCCTGTTTTGAGCTAATGGTCACTCTGTGGAAGGGTAATGTAATAATTTCAGTAGAAAGGGAGTGAGGAGAGGTGTGGTAGAGCAATTGCATGAGAGAAAGGGGAGGGGAGAGGAGAGGGCTTGATTTAATCTCTTCCTGTCCTCTCTGGTCCCACCTTTCTGCCTCATGTCCGACAGACATAAGGAAATGAGCAGATTAATCAAAATTAGATCCTCTCACCACACTTACTGCGCAGCAGCAGTCAGCGTTGAGCTCACGCAGGAAATGAGGCGCTCCAACGCCTTAAATTCAGGTTGATTACAGACATTCGGGGGGTTCGGGGAGGCAGCAGACATTCAGCATATTCTGTCTTGGGCTACTGTAGGTTCAAACCTTCATATTATTAACAGAGAATTTCTTCCGCTGGGTAATTTAATTTAATTGCATAAGCTATTAAAACCTATTGATTCAATATGTAGGCCATGCAGTAATGTGTATAATGCAGGGCCATTTTTTGTGATATACTTGGTTAGATTGGTCTTTTAAAAAATATTTCACTCAAACATAAATGTTTTGTCATTGTTTTCACATTTACGTGTCATTTCAAACCTATATGCATGTTATTTTGGCACTAAAAGAAAGCTTTTGAAGAAATGTAATGTAGCTCTTTTCCACACCATGACAGTTCATAGTGACTAACACTTCAAACAACAAACTAAACTCACACAAAAATATTCTGTGGCTACTACTGTAAAAATGTTTGTATTTTTTTTCTATCTATCATCTATCTATCTATCTTTATTTATTAATTTTTTTTAAAAAACAACAACTGCTACAGTAAAAAAAAGTTACTTGGTTAACTATAAGTAACCTTACCATTATACAGTAAATGTATACTTACAATTATACAGTAAAAAAAAAGATCAATTATTTAACAAATTAATTTTACTGTTTGGAAGTTATGTGTATATATACTGTACATATATATTACATTTTTTTAACTACAGTATACATTTAAACAAAAAAGTAAAGGAAAATTACAGACTGTTCAGCATACACTTCTGTTTAATTATTTAGCAACCTGACCGACATCTGCTCAAACACTCACTTAATGAACTTCTAGAACTACTTAAAATGACCCAACAGATCAGAATTCAGGTCAAAAAAGCCTTCTTATTTTTTATATACTGACTCTAGTCAATGGCCTGCTCTGACACACATGGTGTAGGATGTCAAGAAAAGTCCTAATGCCGTGTGTTAGCAGAAGCAGTCTCTGCTCTCTCAATGCTGCTGTCGGTGGCATTGATTGTTGGTAATGGAGCTGCCCAGCCCTGATAATGCATGATATAATAGTCAAAGGGGTTTAATCTATTTATTGTAAGTGGGATTGAAAGAAGCCTCATCCAAACTTCCCATTTCATGGAGACAGACATAATTCAAACGAGAGAGAGAGGATGAAAGACAGCATGATAGAAGGGAAAGCTAGAAAGCATAAAGGTTTGTGCTGGGGGTTGTGCGGGCTTTCTGATGGAAACCTTGTGAGATAGGGGTCTTTCATTCATCCCCTGACTAGGGATGTAACGGTATGAAAATTTCATATCACGATTATAGTGACCAAAGTTATCACGATTATCAATATTATCACGGTTTTGTTCAAATTAGATGAAAACGTTCAAAAAGAACTGATACACACAGAAAAAATTTCAATAAGTTTTATATTTGAAAATCAAAAAACAACAAATACAATTAGCAGCTATATGCACTTTTTTTTTAGCAAAAACATTAAATGAACATTAACATGAAGCCCAAATAATAATAATAATAATAAATCACTTGGAGATCATGTGATCTTCGGTTAGGAGATCTTGTGATGCTTTTTAAAGCAAAGTTGGGGTTGATTTCGAGTTCACATACAAACATAAATAGAATAGGCTAATTAAATTTGTCTATTTTAATGTAAGGCAACATATTGTTCATCAGTGATATAAATATGATTTAAGACGGTAGTGTAAGCAAGTTTAGTTTGAAAACGTTTAATAGTAAATAAGACACAATTAGACAATATTTGAATAAAATAATAATAATAAATATTTATTTGCAACAACTGATGGATTACTGAATGCTGCACCCACGCGCAGCGTTGTCAAGGTAACATTTGGTCAGTCATTCTCTTCGCCAAGGGAGTTCCAAATGCTTATACGAGACAGTAATGCCCTGCACCCTTCAAAGAACACACTTCAAGGGCTCTGCCCTTCGAAGGGAGTAGGGCATAGGGATGCTCACTTCTGTTTGGAATTCACCGCATGTCTCTTGTATCACCGCAGAGGCGCGGACGTGTTCTCTCGTTTCATTCACATGCAGCTTGCGTCTCAGTTTTTGATTGTATTGAAAATGAAATCAGAGGAATTTAGTATTAATACTACTATAATTTTGCTGTAGTGATCATATTGTCCTGATGATTGTTTTGTACACTGTTCATAATGGATTTATAAACAGGTAAGATTTCAAAACATTATCTCAATTCAATATTTCATATCCCCGTATTTATATATTATTTTAGGTAAACAAAAAAAAAATCAGTGTAATAAGTTAACTATGAATATACAATATATTATCCCTTAAATGTCAACCTGATAGTTTGAACGTTCGTTCGTCTTGGCTCAAAGCCACTTGCTGTGAAATTTTCTTCACGGAAGCTTTGCGTTAAACAAGCGAGAACAAAATATTTAATCTCTAATCAATATTTTTTGTACAATTATTTGCCCAGTTAGTTTTGGTAATGAGGTAAAAGTTACCTTGCATTCGCTATATAACAGTGGGTGGTGGTCACGAAGATGACTGAGCAAATTTGATGCATTTCCCCCTTTTGCAGCGACTCTTGCAAGATCTGCAGACAGGGTGACCGTCCTCGATTAAATTGCCTTCAGGACTCTTGTAAAAGCCAAAATACGACCAGACCACCGATTTGGTCCTCTTAGATGGCTGAAAAATCTCCCGAGCATTGTCACTGCCTTCCGCCATTTCTTCTCGTGCAAAAATAAACAACAACAACACTGCATGCTGCAGACTGATGTTGGCTGGACAGGATTTACCGCGAGTTTTCAAAAGGGCGATAATCAAACACGGTTTTGATAATTAAATTTTAAACGGTAATACTAACCGTCAGTGCATTTTATCATGATTTATCGTGAAACTGGTAATCGTTACATCCCTACCCCTGACATTGAAAAAAGTGTGGGGTCTCTTACTCAATCGAAAATTTCTATCATGTCACCCTGGCTCAATCCCTTCAGGCCACAAAAGGAAGGTAATAGTGGCTTATCGCATATAGGACTGCATATACACTACACTGAGCAATGCTTTTCAATTACCGCCACCGTCGAGTGAGGCCGGCACGAAAATATATATCACATATTTCGGAGGCAAAATGCTTAGGTCAGACACGCATAGAAATAAAATATACCTTGTGTCATTTAATTTGACAGTTGTCCTTTCAAGCTATCGCGCAGAGGTCGACGCGCGGCATACGACTGGAAAAACAGACAGGTGCTCAGAGGTGCTGCGAGGTGACTGAGGCTCGTGGGAGTTAGTATTTCGACAATTGGATGCGCAAATTGCACGCATCTGGGTAACGAGGTGGCCTGTGCTTTAACACAACGACAGTCGGTAATGATGTAAAACACGACTGCCTGTGAATCCCAACAGTCTGAGCGTGTGTGTCCCTCATTAGACTAACCTTACGCCGAGCTGTTTATGGGTCGGTCGGGAATGTCAAGCTAAAGCTATTTATAGATCAATATCAAACAAAAGAGTGTCATCCCCTCTGGCCAGTTGTTACCCAGAGCACGGACCCCTAAATCAAAGTCATTCATCATGTTTTTGGGGAAGAGCTTCTTGGGGCAGGGGGGCCATATCCCAGTGTCGTCCAGTGAGAGGAGATGCATTAATTAGGTGCATGTAGGGATGGCAAAATGCAGTCGGGGTCTGTAATAGATTCCTCCTGGAATTGATGAGCTTGTTTGTGAAGGGGGGCAGAGACAGACACACCCCTGAATCTCTCCAGAATAACACTGCACTACGGAGACGTGGGACCATTTAAAGAGGGTATACTTCCATAACACCTCTAGCGCGCTCCATTCTGGGTAGATTTTCCATCCATTTTTGGATGTCTGGTTGCACTGCCAAGACACACAAACACACAGCTGTGTGCGCGAGTGTAAACATTTAGCTTGACGCCATGTTTACATTAGCTCAGTAATGTACACCAGCCCTATTTACACCGTTTAGCAATTAGCAAGCTAGCTCTGACAGAATATGAAGTACAAACACTAGCAGTTATCTTTTTTCATCATCTCACATATGTAAATGAGTGTTTGATTTTGTTCATGCAAATGTGAATTTCAATTAACTGCAAATTTTAACAGGGACTTGGTGGTGCGTTATAGCCTTCCTGTTTTTCTTGCCAAAATAAATTATGGATACACAAATAGCATTACACAGCGGAGATAATTACAGCTCTCAAAAAGCATCCTTTAGCATGCAAATACATCACTTTTCTCACTTTCTCACAGAAAGTTCAAACAAAGACGAGCAGGTAAATCCAATCAACAAATTTGATTTATGAACCGTTTTATATTTGGATCACACGACCCCCACAAAATAACAAACAAAAAAAAACAATCCCTACTGTTTTGTACTGCTTTTATGTGAATTGCATGCACAGTTCTGACTTGAAAAGCAGAGAAGAAATTAGAGGGTTTATATGCTGATGGAGCTGACATATCAGCGTAGTTATTGCTCGTATTTACTGCCATGGAAATGCTTTCACAGCCAAACAGGCTTTCATTCACAGACCAGATTTCAGTAAATTGCTTTGGTATCAAGACTGCCTATATGTGTGAGAATTGTGTCTAACAGATCAGTGATGGAAGAACTGCCAGTATAAGTAAAACTCAAATATTATAGTGTAATAACAGAATTTTGAGTTGCTGTTTATTCTGACGTTAATCCCTGCATTAACCTAACGTTTGCATTCATAGATATTCTGCTATATCCTCCAAGACCATACTGTGGCCCCTAAAAAGTATTTAGACACCTAAGAGATGTATGAATGTCACACTTAAAAATTCATTAATTCCTTTGCATTAGATATCAGACCAATAAAATATAAAAATTGCTCTTCACTTGTGTGAACTTGAGGAGAAATGACTCCATGCATCCACTAAAAAGATCACCAGCTGGATAAAAATAACTGCAAAATTGTCTCAGCTGATTCAAAAAGAGTTAGTAAGCTAGTTAGCTCCGAGAAAATGTCTAGCATTGTTTGCAGATGTTTGGTGTGACATTTTGTTATCTAATGCAATATACAGTATTTCATTAATTTTTTAAGAGTGGCTTAAGGATACAAACTTATTTTGTAGTCTTAATCCATTATATATAGCAGTAATGTTACATGTATACATATATATATATACATATAAAACAGTTATTTTAAATCTGTTTTATCCGCTTGAGAACCTTTCCTACGCATATGCGCATGAGACCCAATACAGTTTTTCATAAGCTGCTCTGCCATAAAGTGTCTACCAAGAACAGAAGTTAATATTGATATGTAACCCAGCTTCTGAAAATCAAAGGTTAATTCTCCAGGCCTGCAGAAATTCTGTTTGGTATCAATCTGTCACAGAAGAACTAACCTCATCCGAGCCCTAAATCTCTCTTCTGTCAAACAGAGCATCCAGAATGCGGAAGTTGTGAACTTGTGAGAAGTGAGGATCAATACTGCAAGTACAGGCTGAACGATCCGGCCAGAGACAACGTATTTGGTGCCTGGGTCCACACGGTCAGCCATTAATCCACTCAGCAATAGCAGACCATGCTCATGCCAGAGGAACAAGTGGTGTGTAAAACAGCCCGACGTCAGCCCTAGACATTACTGCCCAATGGCAAGATAAATCCATATTAACGGGCCTACGAGAAACTCTGCTGCATGCGTGCGTGCCGCAGACAGCCCTCCGACTGTGGAGAAATACGAGCAGGGCTTGTCATGTGTGTCATGACAAAATACTCTTCCTGATGCATTTCACCATTATTGTAGTCTGCTGCAATGCAGTGTGGGAAATGAGATGGATGGATCATTAATGAGAGACTATAATGACCTGAACTATAAGTCTACAAAAGGAACGGAAATAGCAGACCACAGGCCAACCCTGCCTGTGAGAGTGATCTTAAAGGAATACGAAAACTCTGTCATCATTTACTCACCCTCATGTCACTCACCCAAAATCACATGACTGACTTTCTTCTGTGGAACACAAAAGGTGAATTTTTGGTATATCCTAGCAACTGCATATACAACAAAAATGAATGAGGGTGGAAAAAGCATAATAAACATTGCATTAAAGCAGTTCATATGACTCATATGATATTGATATGTTAAAGTCTTGCCGGAATGATTGTGTTTACAGCACACATCAACACCACCATCATCAAATCACAACTGCCAGTTGGAAACTCATTACTTTCTTTAAGTCCAGACTTGAGGGCATGCCAGTTAAAGATTTATGGAAACAATTTTGTTCAAAATAAGTACACCAAACTATATAGCCAACGTTGATACATTAGTTAGTATGTAGTTAGTATGCTACTCTTGTATTTGTGATTTAAAAAATAGCAACAAAGCTGAGCAAAAAAAAGAAAAAAAAAAGAAAAAAAAATTTATGGGAGACAGACCCAACTACATTCCCTAAGTAGCTGTGGCAGCATGAGAATGATGACGTACACAGATAAATCACCAATTACACATGTGATGTGCATCCTTTGTTCCTCATTATGTTGCATCGCCATTAAAAAAAGATTCCTGGCTTTGTCAAATTTTGGACAAAGAGAGAGAAATATCAAATCTGATCAAAAGCACTCAAACACACATCATGTCATAGTTACTATTTATAAACTCCGTAAAATTGTATTGTATTTTAATGAATCAGTTTTATGATCAGGATTCATCAACAAGACTCGGTAACACTTTATAATAACTTTCATTAAATCATTAACAAACATTATATAATGCAAAGATCATTAGTTCAGATATACAGTGGTGTGAAAAGTGTTGGCCCGCTTCCTGATTTCTTATTTTTTTGCATGTTTGTCACACTTTAATGTTTCAGATCATCAAACAAATTTAAATATTACACAAAGATAATGCAAGTAAATACAAAGTTTTTAAATGATGATTTAATTTATTAAGGGAAAAAAGCTCTCCAAACCTACGTGGCCCTACGTGAAAAATTAATTGCCCCCTCCTGTTAAATCATGAAAGAACTGCAATTAACCACATTATTTTAGAAAAAAACTGAGTTAAATTTCACTAGCCACACACAGACCTGATTACCGCCAGACCTGTTGAATCAAGAAATCAATTAAATAGAACCAGTCTGACAAAGTGAAGCATGCTTAAAAAAAAAAAACATTATGCCACGATCTAAATAAATTCAAGAACAGATGAGAAACAAAACATTTGACATGTATCAGTCTGCAAAGGGTTATAAAGCCATTTATAAGGCTTTGGGACTCCAGCGAACCACGGTTAGAGCCATTATCCACAAATTGAGAAAACTTGGAACAATGGTGAACCTCCCCAGGAGTTGCCGGCCAACCAAAATAACTCCAAGAGCACAACGACGACTCATAAAAGAGGCCATAAAAGAACCCAGAACAACATCTAAAAAACTGCAGGCCTCACTTGCCTCAATTAAAGTCAGTGTTCATGATTCAACAATAAGAAAGAGAATGGGCAAAAACGGCATCCATAGGAGAGTTCCAAGGCAAAAGCCACTGCTGACCAAAAAGAACCCAAAGGCTCGTCTCTCATTTGCCAAAAAAAAAATCTTGATTATCCCCAAGACTTTTAGTTAAATATTCTGTGGACCGATGAGACAAAAGTTAAACTTTTTGGAAGGTGTGTGTCCCGTTACATCTGGGGTAAAACCAACACAGCATTTCATAAAAAAAAACATCATACCAACAGTCAAACATGGTGGGCTGCTTTGCAGCTTCAGGACCTGGACATTTTGCCATAATTGACGGAACCATGAATTATGCACTCTATCAGAAAATCCTGAAGGAGAATGTCCGGCCATCAAGCAAGTCCACCTCTGAATGGCTCAAGAAAAACAAAATCAAGTTTTTGGGTGGCCAAGTCAAAGTTCGCACTTAAATCCGATTGAGATGCTTAAACCGTCCATTCGTGCTTGAAAACCCTCCAATGTGGCTGAATTTAAAACAATTCTGCAAAGAAGAGTGGGCCAAAAATTCCTCCACAGCGATGTGAAAGAATCATTACCAGTTATCACAAACGCTTGATTGCAATTGTTGCTGCAAAGCATGGCACAACCAATTATTAGATTTAGGGGGCAATTACTTTTTCAAGTAGGGCCAGGCAGGTTTGGACAGCTTTTTTCCTTAATAAAATAAACAATCATTTAAAAACTGCATTTTATATTTACTTGCATTATATTTGCGTAAAATTAAAATTGGTTTGATTATCTGAATCTTTTAAGTGTGAAAAATATGCAAAAAAAAAATTCAACCAGAAGGGGGCCAACACTTTTCCACCAACACGCTAGTACTGGTGTGTATATATTATAATATATTATCTATTCACCTAGTTAGAAATATGAGATAATGGTCTTGTTAATGTTTACTAATTTGTTGGTCTTTGTTTGTTGTGTAGACCTCAATTTACACATCTTAACAAATATACTACTAATTATTTGTTCATGTTTTTGCAGTACCAAATCTAAAGTGGAAACTATTCATCATTTGCAAATGTTTGTAAATGTTTACTAATCATTAATACCTTTATGAGCAGTCATCTCAATGGCTAAAAAGTGTCCCAAAAGACCTGAATTTAACCTATTCACACATCTTCTAATAATTTATTAATCATTTGTTCATGTTTTTGCAGTAGCCAATCTAAAGTTGAAACTATTCATCATTTGTAAATGTTTATAAATGATTACTAATCATTTAGTATCTTTATGGGCATTGGACTTTTAGCTAATGTAACAAGGTTTGTGTAAAGGATGGCTGGTTAAGTTTAGCTAAATGCTGGCTGAAAACATAACAGATTGTAAGCTTGGTACAAACAAGTTTTCATTCAGTTTTCAAGTTTTCATCACTCACATTAGTAAACTACTCTTCAGTATATCATTAAACAGGATAGCTATTCCTTGAATTATAAATAAACAGGAAAACAAATCATTTCTTAAAAAGAAAATACTTGTTCATTTATAAAACAATATAATATAAACAGATTATAATAATCAAATTGACCCCTGTACACTGTTGACCCTTTAACCAACCCTTAAACCTACCCAAACCACCAAACATGTCTCTAACCTTAACCGTATCACACCTCAATAGCAGCAAAAGTGTTGTGCATTAACAAGCTTTTAATCATTTTATAACATCTGTTAAAATCAGTTGTAGATTTTCAATAAGTGCTTGATCATATGGAATTGAAAGTTTAATTACATTTGTAAGTATTTTAACTTACATGAAATAATGATTTGTTTGAACATTATCTAATGTTTATTAAGTTTATTAGCAAACGTTAACAAGCACATTATCTCACGTTTCTAACTCTTTGAATATATATTAACTAATTATCCATCAAGCATTACATAATGTTTGTTAATGGTTTATTAATGAAGCTTTTAATTAAGGTGTTCCCTCAAGATTCAGTGAAACAAATATTGTTCACACATCAGATTCCTCTAATGAACTCTAACGAAACCTATATGAAAGATTTGCAATACCGTACATTGAGACAACTGGACTATTTTGACACTCTTGTATTTTTTCGACATTTGGGAGCGTCATAGCCATACGTATTACTGTTCATTATATGGAAACGAGTGACAGTAACATTTAATCAAATATTCACATTTTGTTTTCCACAGAAGAACATCAGTCATGTGGCACAACATTCTGTAATAATCAAAGACATTTTATTTTTGGGTAAACTACCTCAGTATTATATATATATATTATATATATATTATAATATATATATATATATATAATATATTAAAAAAAAAGAATTTAAATTTAACGGCATATCTACTTCCAACGAATCAGTTGTCCAAACACCCACAGATGCCAAAAAAGCGTTTTCTTAGGAAATAATTTTTAAAGTCCAACAACTTTTTTTTGGTAGAGAGCACATAAAATGTTTATTTAATGATTACATACATAAATAGTGGGGTGTTTGGTGCCATCCCAGCGCTCTTCACATTTCTCTCTGACAGTATCAGTGCTCACCATCATGCACCAAGCTAGAAATAAATTGCATTTTGACTGGTGATTCACTAGCAGGAAAAGCATTGCAATATAAAAACATGAATAAACAAAATCGCTCATGAGCACATGTGCAGGGAGGTAATCTACTTTAGGCACGGCCCTTGAAATTAACACTCAGAATCTGCACACACATGCGCTAAAAAGATTAATCAAATATTTTCCTTAGTCCCCCTATTCAAATGTACCAAATTCAAAACATTATGGTAATTATTTATTACGTTTACCCAGGAGTTATTGTATGGCCACAGGTAACGCAAATTGAAGGCTGACTGCAAGTGCCATATCAGTGCTCCAGATCAGCGCAGTCGGGCCAAAACTGGCCGTCCGTACAGAACGATGGTGTAAGCACATGTTCAGCTTTACTTCACAATGCTAGAAGGCATTAGACTGAGACAGACTGAGCTGAATTTTAAAACTGGTTTACTTTGGACACCAAGCTCAGATAGAGCAGAAAGGCTTACAAATGAAGATTTGGGAATTAAATTATTATTTCAGGTATCCTGCACAGTCTTCTAAAACTGGGGCTTTTAAAATCCAGGTATTCTGGGAGACAGTAGTTTGTCTAGAGCTAAAAAAAAAAAAAAAAAGAATAGTTCTAAAAGTGTAAGAATAAAAAAATAAATAAAAAAATAAAATAATTGAAAATAGATACTTTGTGATGTTTGTTATCCAAAAATAAATAAATAAAATAATAAAACATTGTGCAGTATTTATTTGCTGTTTTGAACACACAAAGGAAAAAAGGACATTTCAGAGGACAGCTCCAGACAAAAAAGACACTGTCTGTCTGGGTTGTCTGGTAAATGGCTTGTGAATCTACATTTCTGAATACTCAATTTGGATTCCTGTGAAATGGTTAAGTATTAGGTCTCAGTGCTTCTCAGTATACAACTGCTGCCCCAAACAGAACAAGATGATGAAGGACACTGGACATCAATTATTAAATGGAACCATTTTATTCAGAATTGGGTATGGCAAAATAATTGGAAAACTGGGTTTTTGTTATACAACCACTCTCTGCTTTTCCTATCCTTCCCTCACACAGATTATAGCATTTCTCTGGTGAAGATATCTCATGTTGTCAAGATCTGGAACTTATTGGAAATCTAAGCTGTGTGGCTGGTGAGCAGCTGGGTATTTTGTAAGCCAAAGTCAACTTTAGGTCTGTGATCTGCTGAGTCCTGCCACGGTAGAACGGTCGGTCCCGCAGTACGCGGGGAGAGGATGTAAACAGCTTGTCTGCAGACTGAACTAACATTTCAGATTTATCTGCCCTTTTTGAAGCTGGGGTGACCATATCTCATTGGTCTCGACTGGTTTTTAACATTGCATTGTTGAAAGTCATCTAAAGTTCAGGTCTGTTCCCTTTTCAGCTTTTTTAAAAAGTAGGGCCACTTCACTAAACCTTGAGCAAACTGTACCAGATTGATTTGATGCATATCAGTGGGGCTGCAAAAACTCTACAAACTCTTTCATCCTCTAAAAAAAGTGTTGATGTGCATCTGCTATTGGACTTGTAGGACAAATAAACATGCATTTCCCCTAAAGATTGAAGCTTTTACAGTTATTGGACAACTTCTGCAACTAATTTCTTGCTGACCTACCTACAGTATATATTCTATAGATATTCCATCAAGTATGCCCAAAAAGCTACCACTTGACTTGGATTTAAAATTGTTTCATGTTACAACATATTTTTATGTTATCCAACACAATGGATTCTCAACAACAACTCATACCGGAAGACGCAGATTAAGACAAAAAAACACAAATTAAGATATTTTTAATGAACCCTGAACCCGATTGATTTATATGGATGACTTTCACAATGTCTTTAAGAAATTTTTGAAGCAAAGCTTTGGTGGAATGGACCTTCAGTGGAGGGACAGAAATCTTTCAGGCGTCATTAAAAATGTTTTGAAGACGATTGAAAGTCTAATGGGTCTAATTGGAACAACATAAGGGTGAATAATTTATAACAAATTTCATCTTTAGGTGAACTGTCCCTTTAACAAAAAAAAACATGTAGAATTCAGCATCAGAATCTCAAACACTGCAAACACAACATATAAAGGTAAAAACCTTGCAATTGTTGTGTGCATGTGCATCTTAATCCATGAATGGACAGACAGTGTCTGGGTTTAATATCTGAGGGTCAAACTACCCACTTAACTGTACTACAAATGTAAAAGACTGATTGACTCATCTTCACTATAGCTTAACAATAGCTTTTACACCATTTTTGTGCCATGCTCAGGGTGTTCTTCCAGACAGCTGAAGTTCAGCCTTAGCACTTAACTTTTATTCTTAGCTACCTGAAACAATCACCTCTTACACAACATGCACTCCCTGGTACAGTACATTTTGTTGGAAAAAAAGTGTCATACTGACATACTGTGTCACATTGGTTTCGCAAATGCAGACATTAACTAACATCTGATGCTCCTAAACATTTAAGTCATGTACGCTGACTACCATAAAAATAAGACTTGAATAACCCTCAGTGCTCTTTTCCTCAAATGTTTTCCCATTTATCCATGCTTTCACTCAAGCTGCGCTCATCAGTTTGACTTTAAAAAGATGAAATGAAAGAATGGTGTGAATGTGATGATTTTATAGGTTGTGGGGGATGTTTTGAATGAAATGTAGAAAGCGATAACCTTGATATCTTTAAATTGAGCTTTTTAAGGTTATAATGAAGTAAATTGCTCCTTTCACAAAATTGCCCAGACTTTAATTCTTAATTAAGCATGACTGGGGCTCAGAGGTCTGTATTAAAACATAAAATGAAATAAAATAAAAAAATAAATTCAATGCTTCTTTTGCATAACATACCACACAATAGAGGTTTTGCATGACTTCCTGAGCATCTCAAAACCTAGCTTCCCTCCCAACTCCATTTTTTAAAGAGGTTATTGAAGTTTCAAGATGAATGTATCCTTGGTTACAGGGCGAGTGGACTGTTATGGCCAAGTTTGAAAGCATTCCCAGTGGTCTTCATGTTGTGTGCATGGCTGATCAGTGCTCAGGCAGGTCTTAGATGAGGAATGAGGCAGGTGCGGACCTTGGAGGTTTGGGTGATAGCCTTTCAGCCCATGATTCACTGAGACTCTTCTATAGTCTGACACTTTGCGAGCTATGATTGAGTTTGCAATTCAGCTATTCGCTCTGCTCTCCTTACTGCTTTCAGAGTAAATAAATTGTGAAATCATTAGAAGTCATGGAAGCTATGAACACCTGGTGCATCATCCACATATTAAGCTATTTGGCACAACGGAGATTTCATTGCAAAAGAAAATAAAAAAAAATGAAAGAGAGTTGACGTCACTGGCATTCACATGGTCAAAGTCTGTTGTGAAAGACCACATTAGGAGGACCATTTGAAAGGGATTCTCTGAACTACCTTTCAAGGCCATTAAGCCACAGACGGTTTTGGTTTCATGTCTTCAACTGTGTCCACTGACCAATGAGCTGCAGGTCAGAGGGTATGTGTTCTGGCTTGCTGAAGTCAGCAGGATCATCGTCCTCTCATTTTTCTCACCATGGCTCTGCCACGGCGCAAGGTTTTGATCAGTGGCCAGATTCTTTTCACACTTCCCCTTGCTTATTGGAAACTGATGGAAAAATTCCATCTCATGTGAGCGTGGAGAGAGTGATAGAGCTTCAGAGCATTTAACATGATTTGTGGGCAACCAGTCTTGGACTCAGGGGATGATGCTATTGGTAATCGGGGACAATAGATACAACATTTTACATGATATATAGCACAGGATGTATCATATTTGAAAAGGAATCGAAAAGCAAATCTTGTCGTAAAGCAAAATTGTCAGTCTTGTGTCAGAACAAAGTGTGACTACTCCTACAAGCAACTCCTACAAACAATTGGGACCAAAGTCTTTTCTATACAACATAGAAAGACCGTTGTTGTTGCACAGTGTGCCATGGCTTTTACCCAAGATCTCACTGGGATTATGGGAAAATGTAATGATCACAAAGCCATCTGAAATGGTTTTGAAGCATGTAATGTCTTCAATTTTAATCCATTGCCTGTGCAGCAAATAATATTGGATGCAAATACAATTAGATTAAATTAAGCCAAACAAAAACAAATTACGATGATATTGATTGTTAGCTTGCTTGTTATTATACTTGCCAAAAAGGCTCATTATTAGGCTCATTATTAACCATCTCTTGTCCTCATGGGGTTGCAGATAGCATCCTGAAATAATTTCATTATCCCATGCACAGCACAGAAAAACACTGAGAATTATACAGCGTACCCAAGACTGGAATTGAGATTTTCAGATCTCACTCTGGGGTTGATTGCAATGTTTTCTATCAACATCCTATCAAAGCACAGATGTCAACAGCAATTCAAACAAACCCATTAGACTGTGTCCTTTTGCCTGGCAAGCTATAATCACGGTAAAATTAGACATGTTTGAAAGTGTGAGAGCGTACAAAATAGCAATGAGTGTCATATTGTTGATGAAGATATGGATCGATGGTTCAGTCTGGCACTGTGTCCAGTTTACAGATGATAATTGTGCCGTGTGCGTGGCATATCCGCGTGAGACTGTAGGTCCATAATTGAGGACATGTTTCAGTGATATGTGTAGAAAGTATCAGTAATTGCTTCTGACCACATGGCAATGCTAAATTCCACAATAATCAAGAGAAACATACACATGCTAAAACGTTTTCATTGAGTGCCTTAAGTTTACAATAATCAAGAAGCTCTAAGTGCTAGCACTAAAATATGAATGTGTCTTAGCTAATTCAACCAACTTCATGTGCCTCCTCCATAAACTTCACAGCCCGACATAAAACTGAGATAAAGAGGCTGTATTAGCATGAAATAAACAGTTCCATGTTGTTCTGAGAATCTGGATGTTTAGGAAGTACATCCGCAAGGGTCATACCAAACTCCTCCAGCTAAAGTTGTGCTAGCCCATTATCACTTCAGTTATACAGAGGCAGACAGTCGTAATCCACATACTTGCATAATGGCAAGAAACAGTGCTATTACAGAGATAAGCACTAGTTCAGACAACATCAGGTGTTAAAACATCAAGAGTTGAGGAAGATGCCTTGTAGGGTTCTTTCATTGTTAGGTAATCAGATCTGAAGTTGCTAGCAATAACTGTTGAGTCTGAAGATGTTAAAATTGCAAAGCCACTTTTGCTTGCCAACATTTTAATCTACATGTTAATACCAGGATAATGGCAATCTGAATGGTTGTTCAATGAGGAGTCATCTCAAGAATATTCACCGAGATACTAAGCTGACACAGTTGCCAAGAACTAGCATTCTAGTAGCTAAAACGCCAGGCGCTCTGCTGAAAATGCCTAGCTGTGAACACTTGAAAGCAATTCTGAGGCGCAGCTCTTTTTTCAGTTGAGACGCTTTGGCTGTTATGATACGGAATATCCGCGGAAGTGTAACCAGTATCTGATTTTGCAGATAGTTCCCCTTCGGGAACTCGAGCTGCGTCGGAAAACGCTAGGGGAACGCCTTCAGCGATATCAAGCTCTGAATTCATATGTTAATCAGAGCGGAAGATGGAGCGAGACGGTCCGACGGCGGGTTGACGTTCATGCCAGGAAGCTTTAAAAGCAGTGAGGTGCAGCCGGGCTTAGCTTTCTGTAATTCAGCGAAGCTCTCTGTGTGTGGTCGGTCAAGATTTATGTTCGTGAGAGTCTTATTTATTGTTGTCTGTTCCAAAGTCATAAGCTCCAGCTAGGGTCGAGCTATGCAGGCCAAAGCATTTCAAGGGGCGAGAGGAGGCCACGTGATTAGGTTGTGTGTTCCTCCCTGCCCAAAGATAATGTTATTCACGAGTGGGGACACACACAGCCTGTGCGTGGTTTGCTTGCGAGCGAAGCACAGTTGTTACTGCCTTGTTCGCTTTGAGGAGAGATTCACTAGCGTTCCTCGCGGTGCCTGCCCGCGCTTTCGCCGAGGGGGAGCGGCGGCTGTGATCGGGGTTTAGCGTAATGAATCTGCTAACACCAAGATCCGGGCCCGCTCTCGGGGTCGGACAAGGCCCCATGCTCCGTAATTCCCCCCCGGGGAATGAAGCGGGGCGACGCGACGCCTGTTTTCTCGAGGAGATTGATACGGGGGGCGTCAAAGAGCTCGCCAGTTGCACAAACATCAGTTACACAAGCAAACAATATTATGCCTTATATTATAATGAGCAGCATTAATAAGGAGCGGAGCTCGCGCAGCCGGGGCGGATTGTGTTTTTTGTCCCTCCCCGCTATTAAACGCTCCGCTCTTGCCGGGCACGCTCTGAGGAGTGTGTCCGTGCCTGTGATCTTGCGATTGCAGTCCCGCTGCTGCTGAGGCACAGCGGCGACTGAGAACGCGGAGATCGCTCATGATCTAGCAGACGGTTGGAGACGGCTCTTCCTATCTCCACCCGTGTTCGCTAGATTTAGAGCTTGTTTGTTTGTCAAGGAGATTGATGTTGATCATGTGACTGAATGGCTCGCGCGCAGCACATATATTACATCATTTCGGTTTTTGATGTGAATCTTACTACACTAGACCGTATTTACTCGTCTGGTTGTTTGATTGCATTTAATTCTGAGGAATAAAATTAAGTATTTTCTGACTATGAGAAGTTAGATATACAGGAGCTCTTGGGAATAAATAAATAAATTTACTCGAGTGAGAGCACGCGTTTTAAACTCTCTTCCTTTGAGGAGGTTGAGGCAGTTAGCAGGGGCTGCTGGGCGGAGCAACCCACCGTGTTCCAGCCCCTCATTCTGGGGGCCTCACTTCTCGTACTCCGCAGAGTCTAGAGTCAGAGTGGAGCTCCCAGGCCGAAGGCTTCTAGCAGAAGGCGGGTCTGCGGACCGTCATTCTCGCTGGATAGTCTTCGTCGTAAATGTCCTGACGCCTAAGGCCTAGGACTTTTTTTAGAGGGGGGGGGCAGCTCCCTCTGGGGAAGAGCGATGTACACCACATTACACGGTGACCGTCTCTCCTCAGTGCCCTCAGGAGAATCAGTCTGCCAACCCTGCCGGTGTTCCAAGGCACAGCGGTCTCCGGCGAGCGCTTCTCTCAGTTACCGCCCGGAAACATAGCCATACTAAGAGGCTCGCTACCTCTGCGGAGGTATCTAGATGGGTCCTGCCCCGAGCAGGCTGGTGTCTAGTCTTCCTAGCAGACGACGTGGGTCTGAGGGCCGTCGTTTTCGATAGGAGACTTCAGCTATGAGAGTCCTGATGCTGTGGCTCAGGACCTCGGAGGGCAGGCCCCTCTGGGGAAGAGAGGTTCACACCGCATTACACGGTGCCCGTCTCTCCTCAGTGCCCTCAGGAGGTCGGTCTGCCAACCCTGCTACGTTCCAGGGCGCAGCGGTCTCCGGCGAGCGCTTCTCTCAGTTACCGCCCGGCAACGTAGCGGTACTAAGAGGCTCGCTACCTCTACGGAGGTATCTAGAGCAGCTAGTTCAGCATCCCCTGTCAGTGTGCAGACGCTTCAAGGCACCGAACTAGCCGTTATGGGCACACCAGAGAGCTCAGTCTCGAGAGGACTGTATTCCCTTTAGTAGATTATTTAGCAGCGTGGAAGCTACTGCCAAATGTATCTTAATGGGTCCTGCGTACTGTAGAAAGAGGCTACGGAATCCAGTTCGGTTCTTGTCCGCCTCGATTCAACGGGTTCCCACACTCTAGTGGGTCCCGAGCAGGTTTTGGTATTAGAACAAGAAGTAGTTACTCTCTTAAGGAAGGAGGCCATCGAGGTGGTCCCTCCGCACGAGACAGACTCCGGGTTCTACAGCCGGTACTTCATTGTTCCGAAGAAGGATGGGGGGTTGCGGCCCATTTTAGATCTACGTCATATGAACCGCTCAGTCATGCGACTGAAGTTCAGAATGCTCACACTCAAAAAAGTCGTGTCTCAGATCAGGTCCGAGGCCTGGTTTGTCACGATCGATCTAAAGGACGCATATTTCCATATCTCCATCCTTCCTTATCACATGAAGTTCCTGAGGTTCGTTTTTGGGGCAAAAGCCTACCAATACCGGTTCTTAATTTGGCTTTGCACTCTCACCCCACACTTTCACGGCTCAACCACATCAACGATTGGTTGATACTAGCTCAGTAAGAGCAGATGGCGGTTCGACATCGAGATGTCGTTCTCGCTCACACGAAAGAGCTGGGGTTAAGACATAATGCCAAGAAAAGTGTGATGTGTTCCAGTACAGAGAACTACTTCTTATCTGGGCGTGGTCGTGTTATGAGACAATGAGGCAACGGATTGTATGTCTGCTCGGATCGGAGTTGATCCTCACCTCCGCGCTGAGAGTCAGTAGTGAGAGTGAGAGAAGGCGGTCACTCACTGTCAGCAGTTCCAGAAACTGCTGAGTCTGATGGCAGCTGCGTCCAACGTGATTGTGAACGTGTTGGCGGTGTGTTCTGTGTGCAGGGCTGTACATGAGACCCCTACAGTGGTGGCTCAAGAACAAGGGGTTCTCCCTGAGGGGAAACCCGCTTTGCATGATCAGGGTCATGCGGTGATGCCTACGTGCCTTGGAAATGTGGAGGAAACCTTGGTTCTTGTCTCAGGGCCCGGTGCTGGGAGCTCCTTGTTGCTGCGTAACGCTAGCGACGGACGCATCCCTCACCAGTTGGGGTGCGGTCATGAGTGGCCACCCTGCCCGCGGTCTGTGGAGCGGTCGCCATCTGACATGGCATTCAATTGTCTGGAGATGCTGGCCATGTTTCGAGTTCTTCCAGATCTAAGAGGTCACCATGTGTTGGTAACAACACAATGGTGTTCTCTTACATCAACCACCAGGGAGTTCTGCGTTCGAGCCCCTTGTACAAGCTGGCACACCAGATACTTCTGTGGTCCCAGGGCAAACTCCTCTCGCTAAGAGCAGTTCACATTCCTGGGCATCTATAAGGGAGCAGACATCCTGTCGAGGCAGAAGCCGAGGCCCGGGGAATGGATGCTTCAACCCGAGGTGGTGAAGCAGATATAGAGAATGTTTGGCCAGGCTCAGGTGGACCTGTTGCGACTCATATGATATCACACTGTCCCCTTTGGTTCTCTCTGACTCATCCAGCTTCTCTCGGACTGGACGCTATGGTACAGATTGGCCGAGGCTTCGTCTGTACGCCTTTTCTCCGATTTTTTTGCTCCCGGGAGTTCTGGAGAGAGTGCACTGGGACAGGGCCCGTCGGTTGTTTGTATCCCCGTTCCGGCCGGGCCGAGTTGGTCTCAGGCCTGATTTCTCTCCTCGAAGGCGCTCTATGGGAGATTCCCGTCAGAAGAGATCTCCTCTCACAGGCGGAGGGAAGCTGTGAGTGTGGCCTCTGAGGAGGCACAACTCATAACTTCCGGTCTCTCAACCGAGGTTGTTGAGACTATCCTCCATCCAGAGCTCCCTCTATGAGGAAACTGTAGTTCTGCGGAGACCGCCGGCCCGACCCAGCTAACTGCCCGTTTGATACAGTTCTGGAGTTCCTGCACGCCTGTTTATCCGCAGGGTTGACCCACACCACCCCAGAGGTCTTTGTGGCGGCCATTGCGGCATAACACGCCCCTCTCGTTGGCCATTCAGTGGGAAGACACCCTCCTCTTACACATTTCCTCCACGGTGCACTGAGGCCGAGGCCTCCGGCCAGAGAAGATTATGCTAAGTGGTGGATCAGGATGCTATACCAAGCCTTGAGTCCTCTGATCTTCCCTCTCCTTCGGGGCTCAAGTCTCACTACTCCAGAAGTAGGCCTTCGGGAGGCGGATGCCACGCCTTTACTTCGCCACTCCCGGGCTCTTTTGTTCTCTTCCATGCGGTTGCCCTTTCACCACCAGGTTAGGATTTGCAGTCTGGCAGACGTGGACATCTCGTTACCCAGCGTTTTTTCCGAACCAGTATCTGAGTTCCCGAAGGGGAAGACGTCCCAGGGTAAGTATCGTAACCATGGTTCACCGACCGGGAACGAGCAAGCTGCGTCGCAAGGCCATACTGCCGGAATCCCTATAGTAGGTTTCGCTTCACTACTAAGACGCCACCCCCATGCGCCGGCGGCAAAATCACGGGCTTTTGAAAGCTTCTGGTATGCGTCACCCGCTGCGGACGTCTCGCCACGTTGACCCTGGATTACACATATGAGTCAGAGCTTGATATCGCTGAAGGCGTTCCCCTAGCGTTTTCCGACACAGCGTCTCGTTCCCGGGGACCATGTGTTGGTTACATAACAGTAACAATGGGACGTTTAGTAGGATTTTTATAAAACTGTTGACACAATATAAATTACTTGCTCTGGCCATTGTTTTAAATGATTTTTTTCTGTTGTTGTGCTTCTTGTTGTCATCTGTTGCTGTTGTACAATGAGGATGTGGCAGTTGGTTGGTGTGGAATTTGTACCGCCCATCCTCCACTGTGATTTTTCTGATAAAAGGTGGATCTGTGCATTGTTTTTTTTTAACTAATGTTGCCATCATAACTGAAAACTGAACTTGGGGGAGATAAAAAAAAGAATGATTTTAGCTACATGTTAAAGTGAACATGCAAAAACAAAAAGTATGAAAATAAGGTGGGTTTGTGATATCAAGAGATACTTTTGTGATTTTCCTCAATACTTAATACTGTCTAAACAATTTTTTCCAGGTGATAGAATTATAAAAATATTGACACTCAATCAGAATCCACCAGACTTTAAAGAGCTCAAGCATTTAAAGTGGCAGACACCATAACTGCAGTGCGCTTAGCATACACAGCACGTTATCGACCGTTGGTGTGCATGCTAACATTACTGTTATCTTTATAGTTATCGTTCTTGGCATTTAGAATGCTCAAGTGTGCTAATTTTAACAGAACCAATATCTTCAATGGCACCCATGTTCAATAAATCCTTGGAGACCTGGTTAAAAGAAATTAAATCCAAATTGCACCTGCCTATTAAAATGGGCCTGCTTAAGCTCTCTTTGATGCCTCATTTGGTACATTTTTATCAGGAAGAAATCAAGTTCAATTTGCCTCTCGTAGCAAATAACAGCATTTTTTACATAGCCACTGGAATTCAAATCACCTCTTATGTCTTACGGTTTCTATCCTGGTATAATGCATGAATATTCATATTTGCATTTTCCATATGCAAGGTCTCCAGCAGAGACACAGAGGGGTCACAGGGGATGGCGTTTTCTCTGTGAACTCAGCAGGTGCTTAAGCACAAGATGTGATAACTAGATGTACACAATAAGAATGCTAAGGCAACATGTCAGTGCTCGATGTACAGCATTCGCCTCATAACACAGCATGCAGTTGATCACAAGATGACTCGTAACCTTCCACAACCCGCCCTGATCGCCATCCATCCTCCATCTCCAAAGTTTGACCCATCCAAGGACACCAACACGTAATGGAGCACTTCATTTTACTTATTTAGCTGTGTGAGTATGAGCGCCGGACAGGCCTTAAATTGAACCGGGGCATACCGACGTTCAATTGTCATTTACCCAAATGCCACTTTGCACAGCTTGAAGATAATAGGGCTACATTTACCATACAATTACCAGATTACCTCGGACACCTGTACCATTTTAATTTCCCCAGCAACAGTGTAGAGGACAAGTCACAGACAGGTCCACCGCTGGGTTTCACACAAACTGTTTGCAACTAATGGATATACATACATAAATGGATATTCTGTGTGTAGGTGGTTGTGTCCATGTGTGTATGTTTACGAGGTATCATCATTCCATGGCTTACCCAACGTAACATGGAGAGTAAACAGTGAATATCCAGGGGGTCTTCTTCAGCCATCACACTAATGCCCAGCAGTGCTCCCGCATGACAGCAGCAGATTACTCTCCAAATTAGGACTCATTTACAGCAGCTGTTGGACCAATTTTATTCAGGGAGGGAGAAATAAGCTCTCATCCTGTCTAAAGTGATCTGTAACCTACAGCATGGCCTTGAATATGTATTAGATTTGTTTGAGGAGTGGAAGGGAGGGAATGGTAGACTGTACTGTTGTTACTTGCTTGCCTGCCTTTTCTATGAAGAATTAATACAAATCATGAAGTGGATTGTTAATTAACCATACTAAAAAAAAATGTTGCTTTAAAAAAAACGTATGAAAGTCAAATGAGTCAAGGTTTGTTTGCAATACCCTTTTTTTACATGCTAGTACTACAAAATGAATCTTGTTTCCTGTGTTTTTGAAACTTACTAAATGTTTACAAGGTATAACATAGGTCTGAATCTCACAAAAAAAAATGTAACCCCAAAATGAAAAGGAAAAAGGGTAATATACAGTATATGTCTTTATCAGAATAAGACAGAGCAAATAAACAAATAGTAAATAATTTTGTATATATAATTTTTATTTTACATTACAGTTTTGAGATTGGCTTTGTACTGCATTATGAAAATTCAGAGGAAATTAACAATTTTCCTTGAAATAAAATAGCGGAGAGCGGGGCACAAAGTAATACTTTTTGACTTTCTCAGTTTGTGTAAATCCACATGGGGTTCAGAGTATATATTTGTTTGTTTTACATTAATTTCACACATGTCTTGTAAAAATCGCGCTTATTTTTGAAATTAACAGTGTATCCATTTTCTTATTACCTCAAAAATGGAAGTGAATGTGAAAACTGCCCATAGGTGGGGTAATGGAACATCTGAGGGGCAAGTTGTAACATGACACATATGACAGTTAAAATGTTATTGAATCGAATGAAAAAAAATAGACAAGACAAGACTAATATTTTGTCAATAAAAATAAAATAATTCTTATTTCAAATAATGGCATTTTTTAAGAATGAAAAATAATATCTGGATTTGGAATTTGACAATGAACACATTGCAACCATGCTAGGGACGGCCCACATAAATGAGCAAAAATGCTTTACATGTCTTGAAATAGTAATTTCTTAACATTAAACATTGACTGTCAGTTTTTATTCACCTGTTTCTCGTTGTTTATCATTAAAATTAATTAAAGTAAATAGTAAATTACATCGCTAATGTCATAGAAAAGCACATTGTAACGCAGTGTTACAACGTGCCCCATCTCCGCAACTGGAATTTAAAACTGCTTACTGTCTTCTGATAGTCAGCGAAGCATTAAAAAAATAATCTAAACTGATAAATAACAGATTGGAGATTAAAATAATAGCAGATTTGTCTCATTTTAAATGAATAATAAAAACGGAGATAAATTTACTTAAGCCAGAATTTAAATGTTACTATGGTAAAATAAATGTTCAGCGATATCTTCAAAAGACGTTGAAATTTGGTGCACTTTTTTCTCTATATAATGTTGATACGGTAACTAGTAAATACTGTAAATTTGGTTATGCTAGCATGTGTGGAAATATTTAAACTAGGTGTGTTACAACTTACCCCGTGTTACATTGTGCCCCGCGCTCCCCTAATAATCCTAAAAATTGATTTCATTTTCTTTAAGCCAAATGTTTGAGGTTAAATTATGACCTGAAGATGTTCTTGGCATGTTTCATGAGATTTACTCAATCAAGGCAGAAGTCAGTAATATGAACAGATCAGAAAGTAACTCCATTTCCCCGGCTTCTAAATTCAGTATGATGGACCTGAGGCACATACTGAGATGAGATGCCGGCCAAGCAATGGTCCTTCAGTTCCATCAGAGAAATCATTTGAGTCAATTCACTCACTGATGAGGCATGAATATATGTGGCAGATTCTGTTCGGGAGTGATTTATCCTAATTGTCACACTGGGACCTCCTATTACACCACTGCAGAATGGGTCACCGCATTAGAAAATTAAAGCTGAGGCATTCATTTTAATTCTATTTGTAAATTCTCGCCTGTGGGATGAAGATGTGCTGAGCATGTATAAATGCCTCTATATGTCCCCAGAGTGGGCCCAACATTGGCCTCTCAGAAGCATTCACCTCTACGCGTCCTGCCCTGTTCCACCGTGTGAAGGGAAGCAGACCCTGGGTGGATGTGTTTTGTTTTATGTGGAAGTGTGTGTGTGTGTGTATACCCGATTTCTCCTTCCTCTAAGTTCCACTCACTGCTTTTGTCCTGTGCGCCAAGATCATCATTTCCACATTCACTATAAAGTCAAACCAGTGACCAGGAGCATGAATCGTCTAGCCGTATCATTTACTGTATGGATGGTCTTGCTCTAACCTTATTCCATTTCAGAGGTATTAAATGATTCAATTATTCTCTTTGAATTTAATGGAACATTAGGGAATCAGTCTGAAATTGATATCAGGCACAAACTATTACTGAGTTAATTATTGCTCCAGGTACTTTTATAGCACTGACTCTACATATATATACTCTATTTTTCTGTCTGGGCATAGAAATATTCAGGAAAAATTACACGTGATTAATTGATATGGTGATTTGATAGAGACGGAGAGAAGCTGATAATATCCAAGGGGTTGTAAAATCACTAATCAGTCGGACTGCCACCTCGAACTACATTTTGTGAGTTTGAAATAACCTGGATGAGTAAACATTCAACACAAACACTTATTGTAATTACCCTACGGAATGAAGACTTCAGTGCAATTGCAAGAAGAAAGAAACATTTATAAATGTTTTGAGAAAACAGCTTGTTCATTCAGTGAGATACTGTGGACACATTTGAGTGGTTTGTTGAAGTGGTTGGGTTCTTGAAACTTATCACTCATAGATTATCAGATGAAGAACTGCATCAGTGATGGAATACACTGAAAATGCATCTTTAAATTTAACCAAACATTGTACAAAGGACAGTGATAAAATGCCAGTTAAGTCACCTACTTATGTCAGACTGTGTAACCAAGGTCAGTGGTTCTCAATCGGGGTGGGTCAAGATGACCTTAAATGACTTAAGACAAAAGCAACTGAAAATCAAGATATTTTTTCAGTCCATCAACAACCTTTTTTTTTGGACTTTGTATATGCCTAGCAACATATTAAAAGTTCATTTTAAATAAATGTAAATTAATAAAATCATCTAGCTGCATTTTTGCCATCACATCTCTCTGAGAGTTTAGCATGGTAATATAAAGGGCAATGTTAATGTGCTTGGTCATGGCGGAATAGATCTACTACGCTGCTGTGGGCAGAGCAAGTACAGAGACTTGCTACGGCCAATACATCCACAGACATGCTGCTGTGAGCATGTAAGAAATACTGCTGCTGCACATATAGCATATATAAAATAACTCCCATTTATAACAATCATGAATCACCTCGTAGCAGATCTATACCGGTGGAGCTGAGGAAGGTGGAGGGATTCTGAAGTGCACTGCAACTGTTACACAGGGCTCCAAACAAAAAAAATCGAGTAAGAAGCCATTGGCTCCTATAAGAAAAAAACGTAGGCGCCACAGAATAAATGTGTTTTATTTATTTTATTATTATTTTTTAACATTGCAATCATACAGTCATGTGTTTATGTCTCATCTTTTCTTGAATTTATCAGCATTTTAATTGATCTTGTAGATGACCTGGGAATTAAGGTTCACTTAAAGTGGGAACTAAAGGTCTTTTCCAACTTGAAATATAGTCAGCAGTACATTTGAAGTGGATCAAAAAAGTTCATTAAAATGTAATGAATATACAAGAACCCATTTTGGTTTTAGGTTTTAGGACAACTTTGATGAAAGGTTTTGATCCACTTCAAATTTTGACTACTGTAATCACAAAGAATTGTTCATGACACAGAATCTGTACCAATATCATGGACCATAACAAGCATCACTTGGCCACTGAGTGTAGTTTGGGCTCCTCCTCAATGCATCATATAAGTGTTGTAATATGTCTTTCACACATTCAGTCTGTTTTTCCTCATTAGTAAAATGCAATTTTGTAGGAGAAGTTGAATCATGTAGACAACAGGTTAAGTAAAAATATTAAAATACAATAGCGCATAAATATAGCAACTACTCCCTTATTTTGTTTTTCTAGCTGACTGATGAGCTTATGGACATGAATGGTTATTCTGAGGTAAATGTATTGTTGTGTGGCGTTGTTTACAAGCTTTACACGTTTTCCGCAGTTTGAAACACTGAATGAGCTTTTACACAAGACATTTCAGTAAGTTGTACTCTCTTAAAAAATAGCTTACCTTTTGATGTTAATTGATGTTCATTATGTAGCCTACTATAGTAGTAAAGAGAAAGATATAAATGGTTCACTTTGTCGCTTGAACTGAGGCGCTAAGCGACGCGGGCCTGCTCGCATAAAGAGCACAAAAACCGTAGTTTTGTTTGAATTTCATTATGAAATTTGGCATACTTTTAAAGAGGATACTTGGTTCAAGTAAAAGTAACAAAGCTTTTTGAGAAACGATATTTAGATAAGAGTCTGATAAGAAGACGCCATATTGTAATGAGATCCACACAGCTGACAGCTTTACCTGTTGTAGTTTGTTCAAGTTGTGCACGAAATAGACTCTGCTTTTGTGAGACTTTCATTCGCCCTCTCGTCATGTCGATCTCTCTAGCGGCTGCACAACAGGACTGTGTGTGACAACGCTGATGTGCGGCAGAGATGGGGACTGTTTGAAACTCTTTTTTTTCCACTAAAACTTTAATGCGCATCGTCTCAGTTTAATACGCGAACATAACAAAAGATGTGATCGCAAAACAATCAGGAAAAAAGGAAAAAACTCTGTGAACAGTCAGCTTCTTTGCAATGAAATTGTTTGTGGTTACCCCCTTGTCAATGATTGTCGTCTGGACAACTGTCAGATCAGCAGTCTCCCCATGATTGTGTAGCCTAGTGAACCAAACTGAGAGACCATTTTGAAGGCTCAGGAAAACTCTGCAGGTGTTTTGAGTTGATTAGCTGAATGACATGTCACCATATTCTAATTTGTTTAGATAGTGAATTGGTGGGTTTTTGTAAGGTGAGACAAAATCATCACAATTAAAAGAACAAAAGACTTAAACTACTTCAGTATGTGTGCATTGATTTTTTTTTAATACATGAGTTTCACAATTTGAGTGAATTACTGAAATAAATGAACTTTTCCATGACATTCTAATTTATTGAGATGCACCTGTATATATAGTCGCCAGTAACATTTGAAGTCTTGTGATAGCTATATGGTAGACTATAAATGTACACAGTATTTACTGATAATCTTTGCCTATGAAATGATATTCACATTTGATTTCAAATTTAAAAACTCCGGTTCTGACCCTTTGTGCCAATTTGACTTCACAGATGCTAAAACGGCATTGGTTTGGATTCAAATATGCTGAGAATAGAGGATTTCCTTTAGATATTTTAAGTACATGTTTTTATTAAACACAGAATCAATAGAGCACGTACAGAAAGAATACATTAATTTCCAATAGGATATCCATATGTATTGTGGGATATAATTGGTGTAATTATGGCAAAAAGCAATAGTGAAGCAAAACACCTTTGTAAAGTATTTTGAGGAGACAGACAGGGCAACAGTGTTCAGTTCTGACTAGGATATCAGCAAAAAAATTATATTTCAGCAGTCACAAAAGAAACCTTTTTTTCTTAACTCTGCTCTCAGAACACAATCAGTTTTGTCCAAATGGCCCCTTTGGATAATGATCAATTGCAGTAAAGCTAGCAGTGAGTCTGGGATAATGAGATCCCGTGTCCCTTTCATTCTGCCATGGTGCTGGAGATGTTCAGGTCCGGCTGTGGGAATGACAGATGATGAATAAGACGAGAGGTTTGCTGGAAGAAGAGAATGGGAAAGCTGTTTTATCAGTTGGAGTAAAAATGCACTGTAATGTGCACCCTTTTTTCATTAGTCCGGTTTGCTGCCTCTCTCTGTGACCAAGTATGAAAAAAGCCTGAAATGAGATCACAACAATTGGAAAATTTTCCTGGGATGTCATTCAATCTAAAAATAAGAGGGCAAGTCCATTATAGATCTCGTGGCCTGAAAACAGAAAACTGATGTTGTGGGAAAGCAGAGAATCTGAGAATATTATTTGACAAAAAGAGTGCTATGTGGATTTCCAACATACAGTACCAATAAAATAGCATTAATACCATGCCATGTTAAATTAAATTAAATTAAAGATTTTTACTTTGCTTTATTTTATTGTTGTATTTTTATGGTATCCAGTCAGTATGTAAATTACAGTCCTACTTGTAAATAAGCAGTCTAGGAGTGTGACTGTATCATAAGGTACGGTTTGGGTGATTTTCAATGATTTTGACAAGTCCACCATAACTTATAATAAATACGGTTGAATTCTAATGGTAATGTCAGTCTTGCAGCTGAAAACTGATATTTATCCTTATCTCCATACTCCAATGGGCCTGAAGCAGGCAGTCGGCAGCCCTCATGCATGCCTCACTCTGAGTGACAGCCTGCCATGTACCGCGGTAAAAACAGCACAGCCAATACCTCACAACTTGACAGTGCCAACGGTAAGTAAACGCTGACTATATAATATGAATGACTGCTGAGCTATATTTTATTCCGGGGGTGGAGGGGGGTGCTTTTGTAAACCATCGTGTTTACAAAAAACAAAGCTCCAGATTTTAAAACCGCATTATGAGTGGAGACCTTAAACGCCTAAGAATTTGAAAGAAATGAAGTCTGCAAATATTTCTTCTTTACACAATCTCTTTCTCTTCATGTCTTTGGTTTCAGAAACTACAACAGAGGCCCAAATAAGTGGTCGATGATAGTCTGTGCTTGCGAGCCTTGTCATGTGTGCCATATGATAATCATTAATTCACTTGCTCCACTTTCAGACTAGCCACTGACCCCATCTGACCCAGAAGAAATTGATTCTGCCTCTGAAAATCAGAGCACAAGTTTCAGAGGAAAGATGAATAGAGGGAGAGAAAGAAATCAAAGTTCTCAAAGTTCCCAAAACCAAGTGAGCTACCTCACCATCTGCTGCCTATATAGGGAGCTAAGACAGCATTCTAGCAGAAACGAATCCTCAAATAACAGAGTTGGAATGCTCTACATAGTCAACAACTTTGTGGATCATACAAACAGCAGTTTCACAGAATAAATGCATAGGAAAGCTTGACTCCGAATTGATTTTAAGAGTTTGGTATTAGCATGTTGCTAAGCAAATTACCCTAATGAGAAGGAAATTAAACCGCACACATGGGTAAAAATGTCAATTTTACATCAGATTGAACAAGTTCTATTATACAGTCAACTTTCTCGTTGTCTGCAATCTGGGTGATGTTTTCTCCAAAGTCATTGTAATGCATTCTGGGATATTCTTCTGCATAAAGGGTACAATGTTGCATACGTAAGCAGCATTTTAGGGAGCGCATCTAAGATGCCTTAAAATACTCCCTACGTAGGGAGCTCACTATAAACAAAGTAAGTCACAGAAAGAAAGAGACAGATAGACAACAGGAGAGTGTTGGAGACAGATAGAAAAAGAGAAACACCCTCAGTGCTTGCAGAATGAAGCATACACAGTTTGGTTGAGAGGGTGTTTAAGCTATTATATATAATAGCTTAAAAGTATATTTTTGCTCTTCCCTGTACACACTCTCCTTTTCTGTCCTCTCTTTCCCACCATCTATCATGGTTCCAAACATTACGTCCCCCTCCCCCCCCCCCCCCCCCCCCCCCCCCCCCCGTGTCTCTCGACACAACGCTCTAAGGTCACACGCAGACGGCAACGCCATGTTGCTAACCTGCATCCTATCTCTACATCCTATACTGCACCTCTTTCTTTCTCTTCAGGAACTCGAGCTGCGTCGAAAAACGCTAGGGGAACGCCGTTCAGCGTGACGGGCTCTGAATCTCGTGTGTAATCAGACTAACAGCTGGGCGAGACGTCACGGCGGGTGACGTAATGACCAGGAGGCTATAGAAGCACGTGCGGTGAGACCAGCGCCAGCTTTTTGTCATTCAGCAAGCGCTCTGTGTGTGTGTCAGTCTGATATCTGTTTGTGAGTCATATTTGGTGTTGTCTGTCCCGTAGGGCTAGAGAAATTATGTCCAAAGCACATGACAAGTCAAATCATTTGAGTAGGGGCGAAGGCAGCCAGCGTTTCAAACGGTGTGTTCCTCCCTGCCCGCGTTTCATTACGGGTGCGGATACACACAGTTTGTGCGTTGTCTGCCTGGGAGCGGAGCATGCATGCTCTCCGCTCCCGAAAGGCACTCTTTGCGGAGGGTGCCTTCGCAAGCGTTCCGCGGTGCGGGCCCCGCTTCCGTCGAGTCGGAGCGGCGGTTGCATTCGTGGGGTTCGCAGTTGGATCTGGCGAAGGGGATTGGAGACGGGCGAGTCCCTATCTTCTTACTCACCTGCCAGATCCGCTGCCCGCTCTCTGGGATCGGAAGCCCGTTCTGCGGTTACTTCCCCCCGGCGAGCGAGCTCGGCGCTCCGCCTATCTTCCTCCGAGGAGGTTGATGTGGTGGGCGTTGACGAGGATTCGCCCCCTCAATCGCCCCAGTATGAGGAGCTTTTGGAGGTGGTAACTCGTGCTGTGGCCAAACTAAACATCACATGGCCCGCCGAGAAAATGGCTGAACCGCAGAAAAGCAAGTTGGATGAGCGGTTTTTGCGAGTTAAGCCACCACCTCCGCGCCGGAGCCTGCCTTTTTTCCCCGACCTCCACACCGAGGTGTCGAAGTCGGGGGGAAGGCCATTCTCGGCCCGCCTCTTTATTCCCGTCTCTGATTATTATGGCAATGTGGCGGGGATGAAAGAGCGCGGTTATAAGACGATGCCCTGGGTAGAGCAGAAGCTTGCGAGCTATCTGTCTCCCGGCGTGGCATCGTCTCTAAAGGCTCCGGCATTGCCCTCCAAGCCGCTGCGCACAACCTCAGCGCTGGTGGGCAAAGGGTACTCGGCAGCGGGTCAGGCTGGTGCGTGTCTGCACACCATGGCGGTGTTACAGGCGTACCAAGCCGACCTGCTGAAGGAGCTAGATGAGGGTGAGCAGGTAAAATCGGAGGATATTACCAGGCTCAGGAGGACCGCTGATTTGTCTCTAAAGAGACCGCCCGTGCCATTGGCAGGTCTATGGCAGCTATGGTGGCAGCAGAGAGGCATCTATGGCTGACCCTGTCAGATATGAAAGAGAGAGACAGGGTCTGCCTAATGGACGCCCCGCTCGCGCCTTCTGGCCTGTTTGGCGACGCCGTCAATTCGGTCGTCGACAGGTACCAGGAGGCTCGTAAGCAGGCGGCGGCGTTCCAGCGGTTTCTCCCTCGCCGCTCTCTAGCTACAGGGGCTGCTGGGCGAGAGCAGCCCCATCCGGGTACCAGCTCCGAACACAGGGGCACGCAAAAACAGAGCGTGGCCTCGCGTGCTCCCCCGTGTCGAGGTACGAGGGCGAGGCGACGCTCGAGGTCGGGG
Source organism: Sinocyclocheilus anophthalmus (assembly GCA_018155175.1). Taxonomy (NCBI): domain Eukaryota; kingdom Metazoa; phylum Chordata; class Actinopteri; order Cypriniformes; family Cyprinidae; genus Sinocyclocheilus; species Sinocyclocheilus anophthalmus. The sequence goes on from JADLZN010009830.1 coordinate 37,140, forward strand.
GCCTCTAAGGCTAAGCCGGATCTTCGGACCGTACTTAAGTCTAGGAGGTCCTCGGCCAAAAAGTCCTGACGTCACTGGCCCAGGACTCATGAGGGCAGGCTCCTCTGGGGTGGAGCGGGTTACACCGCATTACACGGTGTCTGTCTCGCCTCAGTGCCCTCAGGAGATCGGACTCCTAACCCTGCCGGAGTTACAGGGCGCAACGGTCTCCCGCGAGCGCCAATCTCAGTCACTGCCCGGCAACATAGCGGGGCTAAGAGGCTCGCCACCTCCGTGGAGGTCTCTAGAGCAGCAGGTTCGGTTGTCCCTGCGGTTCGCCGTTACAGGGCACTGAGCTGGCTGCTCGTATTACACCAGAGATCAGTCTCGAGAGACTGATTCCCTTAGTAGACGTTTTGGCAGCGTGGAAACTACTGCCAAATGTGTTTCAGTGGGTCCTGCACACTGTAGAGAAGTGCTACAGAATCCAGTTTGGTTCTCTCCCGCCTCGTTTCAATGGGATTACACCCACGCTGGTGGGCCCAGAGCAGGCTCTGGTCATGGAACAGGAAGTACTGACTCTTTTGAGGAAGGAGGCCATCGAGCTGGTCCCTCCTCATGTGAGGCAGTCCGGGTTCTACAGCCGGTACTTCATAGTTCCAAAGAAGGATGGAGGGTTGCGTCCCATTTTAGATCTGCGTCAGTTAAACCGCTCAGTCATGCGACTGAAGTTCAAGATGCTTACTATCAAGCAGGTCGTGTCTCAGATCAGGTCCGAGGACTGGTTTGTCACGATCGATCTAAAGGACGCATACTTCCATGTATCCATCTTTCCCACTCACAGGGAGTTCCTGAGGTTTGTTTTCGGGGGCGAAGCATACCAATATAGTGTTCTTCCCTTCGGCCTGTTACTCTCCCCCCGCACTTTCACAAAGTGTGTGGATGCAGCCCTGGCTCCGTTGCGACTCTAGGGCATCCGCATACTGACTTATATCGACGATTGGTTGATTTTAGCTCAATCAGAGCAGACGGTGGTTAGACATCGAGATGTCGTTCTCGCCCACATGAGAGAGCTGGGGTTAAGACTAAACGCCAAGGAAAGTGTGCTTTCTCCATTAAAGAGGACCACTTATCTGGGTGTGGTGTGGGATTCGACCACGATGCAGGCACGTAGTCCTGCTCGGATCGATTAGATCCTCACTGCAGTCGCGAGAGTGAGAGAAGGCCGGTCAATCACTGTCAAGCAGTTCCAGACTGCTGTGTCTGATGGCAGCTGCGTCCAACGTGATACCTATTGGCCTGCTGTACATGAGGCCCCTACAGTGGTGGCTCAAGACCAGGGGGTTTTCCCCGGGGGGAAACCCGCTCCGCATGTTCAAGGTCACGCGGCGAGGCCTACGTGCCTTGGACATGTGGAGGAAACCGTGGTTCTTGGCTCAGGGCCCGGTGCTGAGAGCTCCTTGTCGCCGCGTAACGCTAGCGACGGCTGCGTCCCTCACCGGTTGGGGAGCGGTCAAGAGTGGCCACCCTGCCCGCGGTCTGTGAAGTGGTCGCCATCTCACGTGAATGTCAACGCCTGGACGAGCTGGCCGTGCTGCATGCAACATGAGATTTCTCCCGGACCGAGAGGCCACCATGTGTTGGTTGCGCCCCGGACACCACCAGCACAGTGGCTATTTCATATCAACCACCCAAGCGGTCGCGCTTCCGCCGGTGTACAAAAACTCAGGTACCTAGATCTTTGTGTGGTCCCGGGCAGATCTTCTCTCGCGAGAGCAGTTTTCATCCCTGGCATCTCAATTTGGGGAGCAGACACCGGTCACGGTGAGCGCGTTGTCAGGTCTCCTCTCGCTACAGATAGTTATCTTCATTGAGGCCTCTGCTCGCCAGAACTTCACTAGGACAGCATCTGTGGTTGTAGGCTCTCTGTGAGCCTCCTTACAAGTTGTCCTGAGCGTGGGGTGTTAGTTAGGCCTCCTCATGTGAGGTCTCCGCTCCTAGAGCTCAAAAGCAGGGGCCGAGGCCCGGGGAATGGATACTTCACCCCAGGGTGGTGAAGCAGATATGGAGGGTCTTCGGCCAAGCTCAGGTGGATTTGTTAGCGACTCGCACGACATCGCACTGTCCCCTATGGTTCTCTATAAATCATCCAGCTCCACTGGGGCTGGATGCCATGGTACAGACGTGGCCGAGGGGTTACGTCTGTATATGCTTTACAACAGATAGATCTGCTCCAGGGGAGTTCTGGGAGTGCGCAGGGAGGGGGGTAACGTCTTTGTAGTTAGCCCCGTTCTGGCCGGGACGAGTTGGCTATCGGACCGGATTTTATTCTCCCTCGACGGCGGCGCTCCGTGGGCCATCAGTGAGAGATATCATCATAACAGGCGGAGGGTTGATCAAAAAGTCCACCCCCGACCCGGGAGCTGTGGGAAAACCGGTGGGTGTTGCCCTGGGGGGCATCAACTCCCAGCTGTCCGGTCTCTCAAATGGGGTGTGGAGGGACCATTCTCCAATCCAGAGTTCCCTCCACGAGGAGACTGTACGCCTGAAGTGGAAACTTTTCACTTCTTGGTTCGGAGACCGCCAGCTAGACCCAGTTAAATGCCCAGTTGGTACAGTGCTTGAGTTCCTGCAGGCCCGATTCTCCGCAGGGTTGACCCACTCCACCCTGAAGGTTTACGTGGTGGTTTGCAGCTCGCAACGCCAACTTTGGTGGTTAAAGTCAGTGGGTAGGCAACCAATAGTGACACGTTTCCTCCGCGGTGCGCTGAGGCTGAGGCCTCCGTTACGATCTCGTGTCCCCACGTGGGATCTGGCGGTGGTGCTAGAGGCTCTCTGTAGGCCTCCCTTCGAGCTTATCGAGGAGATTCGGGCCCTCAAGAGACTTAGGGATCTGCAGGCCCTTTCAGTGGCCCCTTTTACCTGACGGTGGCTGGCTGGCCCAAGGACGTGTAGGTCCTGCCTATCGGGTTTGTCCTAAGGTCCCTCCTCTTGCTACTGGCGGCCATGTAGTACTACAGGACATTATAGTACTCTCCCGTTCGGGGAGCCAGACAGCAGAGGCTAAAAAACTGCAGTGTCCGTGGTTGCGCGGGCGGGTGGTCCACGCCCTCTTAACACTTTGGTAGTTGTATGGTCTGAGACTTGCGAGCAACGCATGCCTCTTGTTTCTCTCGCCGTACGCTGTTGCAGTTCTTCCACACTCGGCCAGAGACGCTTAGATCAGTCTGGCGGTGCGTGGGCATTCTCGTTCCAATAGCGGTTTTGTCGACGAAGTCGGAGGTCCGAAGAGGCAGGAACGTCTCGGTTACGTATGTAACCACTGTTCCCTGAAGGAGGGAACGGAGACGCTTTATTGCGTCTCGGTGCCATCCTTTCGGCGTCCCTGCCAGCGCTTGCTTCACTCCTTGAGCTGACGCTGGTCTCACTGCACGTGCTTCTATAGCCTCCTGGTCATTACGGCACCCGCCGTGACGTCTCGCCCATCTATTAGTCTGATTACACACGAGGTTCAGAGCCCGTCACGCTGACGGGCGTTCCCCTAGCGTTTTTTCGAAGCAGCGTTCTCGTTCCCCGGGCACTAGGGTTATATACGTAACCCGAGACGTTTCTCTGTGGGTCTCTGGAAATGTCAGTCAGCTGTCAACAAAGCAGAATTAATTTCTTCTTTTTCTTTAAACTCCACACTAAGCATATTGGGCTTGACTGAGACCTGGATTCGTCCAGAAGACTCAGCAACCCCAGCTGCTCTTTCGAACAATTTCTCTTCCTCTCATACCCCCCGTCAGGTTGGCCAGGGTGGGGGCACTGGTCTGCTCATTTCTAACAATTGGAAATACTCAACCCACTCTCCCCTATGCAATTACAACTCATTTGAATCTCATGTGATCACTATAACAGCTCCCGTAAAACTCCAGGTTGTGGTAATTTACCGCCCTCCTGGGCAAATTCTATCCACCTTCCTAGAAGAGATGGATGGGCTGCTGTCCTCATTCCCAGAGAATGGCAGTCCACTTATAGTCGTTGGCGACTTCAGTATTCATTTGGACACGCCTTATGCTGCAGATTTCCATTCAATCTTAGCTTCATTTGATTTCAAACGCCTTAACACTACAATCAATCACAAATCAGGCAACTAACTTGACTTAATTTACACACACAATTGTATTGCAGACAACATTCTGGTAAAACCCCTACATATCTCTGATCATTTCTTCATTACATTTCAACTACATTTTGCTACCTGTGTGCCACCAACCCCTATACCGGTTACTTTTAGACGAAACCTACGCTCCCTTTCCCTCTCCCATCTTTCCTCTGTTGTATCCTCTTTTCCCTCACCTACCCATTTCTCATCTCTTGATGTGAATGCAGCAACTGACACTTTTTGCTCTACTTTAACCTCTTGTCTAGATATTTGTCTTCTCTCTTCCAGGCCAGCACGGGCTGCCCCCTCGATCTCCTGGTTATCCGATGTTCTTCGTGAACATCGGACCAAACTCAGGGCAGCTGAGAGAAAATGGTGCAAATCAAAAGATCCGTCAGACCTAAGTATGTATCAGTCTTTGCTTTCATCTTTCTCTGCTGAAGTCCATACTGCCAAATCTTCATACTTCCACAACAAGATCAACAGCGCTCCAGACACACGTAATCTCTTCAAAACTTTCCATTCTCTCCTCTGTCCCCCTCCACCACCTCCTACCACTTCTATAACAGCTGATGATATTGCCACATTCTTCACAGACAAAACCAGAACAATCAGTAGTCAATTCTCAGCCCCACACACACAGGACTTCAAACCAACCACACCCACTGCTAAAACTCCCATATTCTCCTTCTGTCCATTACGAGACAGAAGGATCAAAACTTCTGCTCTCCAGCCATCCTACAAAATGCCCTTAGACCCAATCCGCCACACCTCTACAAGCAATCTCTCCTAACTTTTACCAGCCTCACAACATCATCAAATACATTATTCATCACAGCACTTCCACGCATTTCAAGCAGGCTCGGATAACCCAACTGCTCAAAAAACCTACATTAAACATTTCACTTACAGATAGCTTCAGACCTGTCTCTCTCATTCCATTCATAGTGAAAACCCTCGAATGAGTTGTTTTCAACCAGGTATCATTGTTTCTTTCACAGAACAACAAACTGGATGCTAACCAGCCAGGTTTCAGGATTGGCCATTCAACTGAGACTGCGCTACTTTCAGTCACAGAAGCCTTGCGGATTGCAGAAGCTGATTCCAAATCATCTTCTGGATCTATCTGCTGCTTTTGACACCGTCGATCACCAGATCCTCCTGTCTGCCCTCTCTTCAATGGGCATCACAGGGATTCCACTTTGCTGGTTTGAAACCTATCTCACTAGGTCTTTCAGGGTGTCTTGGGGAGGGGAGGTATCCAAAGCACATAAACTTGTCACTGGGGTTCCTCAGGGAACAGTTCTTTGACCCCTCCTCTTCACCATATACACTACATCACTGGGAACCATCATACAGGCACAGTTTTTCCTATCATTGCTATGCTGATGACACAACTCTATTTTATTTCACAGATGATCCAACGGTAGCTGCCGGATCAGGCTGCCTGGCGGATCATTCTGGCATGCGATGAAAAGATATCACTACAAGCCAACTGGCAAAGACTGAGCGTCGTGTCTTCCCTGCACTCCAACTATAAGTATGATTTCTCAATCCGCTAGGTCTTCTTACAAGTACCCATCAACTTCGGTCAGAAAATCTTGGTGTAACTTTGATAACCAGTGACTTCAAAGACCACTTGCAATAGTCGCTCAATTTGCAGGTTTGCATTGCACAACTCAGAACGATCAGGTCCTTTCTAACGGAGCATGCTGCACAAATTCTTGTTCAGGCCCTTGTCATTTCTAGGCTGGATTACTGCAATGCTCTTCTGGCTGGACTGCCATCAAGCACAATCAAACCTCTACAAATGATTCAGAATGCAGAGGCACGACTGGTCTTCAACGAGCCCAAAAGAGCCCTTGTTACACCTCTCTTAATCTCCTTGCACTGGCTACCAGTTGCAGCTCGAATCAAGTTCAAGACATTGATACTTACATATAGAACAGCCACAGACTCAGCAACCGCCTACTTCCACTCACTACTACGAATCGACATCCCCTCCAGAAGTCTGATATCCGCTAGTGAGCGACGCCTCGTGGTACCATAACAGAGGCTCAAATCACTTCCGAACATTCTCATCCACTCCTGGCTGGTGGAACCCGATCTCCCACCCTATCCGGATTGCTGAATCCCTGACAATTTTCAAGCGGCAGCTGAAAACTCACCTCTTTCGACACTACTTGACTTCATCCTAAAAAAAAAAAAAAAAAAAAAATCTCTCTTTATTTATTCCTTCTCTTTCTAGCTTGTACTTATTTGAACAATGTCTAAGAACTTGATATTACAACCACTTCTTGTGTCTGTTTGCCTCTTTAAGAAGAATCGATTTATGTATCCCCCAATTGTAAGTCGCTTTGGATAAAGCGTCTGCTAAATGACTAAATGTAAAGTGTAAAAGTAAGCTGTGTAAAAGAACTGTTCCAAGAGCACGTTTGATGGAACAGCTCGTAGGCAACCAAGTAGAGAAGACACCGGTCTGTGCGAAGCTGTAATTTAAATAGCCTAATTCCTGCTGCCCTGCAGAAATATTCTTCTGGGACGAGACAGTGATGAAAATGCAACAGGAGTGATTTGCTCCCCAGTGGAGTTGGACAGTTAGGACCTATCTCAGCTCCAAGGTCCCTCAGGCACAGCATGGTTCGGGTGGATGAGTTTGTGGCTGACGCGTTAGTGGGTGTGTGGTGTGGTGTGTGTGTGTGTGTGGTGGGTGTGGTGTGTGGCAGCTGCATCGCAACAACACATGCATTGATCATTTGTGCATGAGTTGTTCATTCATGAATGACATAACACTTCACAAATGTTAAAACATAACATTATTTTTTAACAACTCTCACTGTGTCCTGTGACAAAGGAATAGTTACACTCAAATTCTGTCATTATTTATTCATCCTCACGTTATTGCAAACTTAAATAAAAATAACACAAACAAGAAAATTAAAAAGCTGAATAAATGACGACATTTACTCACCCTCAAGTCATTGAAAAGCATTAATAAATATGACAACAAATAAAAATAGAACAAAAAAAAATAAAAATTAAATAGCTGAGTAAATTATACAATTTATTCACCCTCATAACAAATAATAAAATAAAATAAAATAGCTGAGTAAATGATGCCATTTATTCAACCAAAAGCCAACTTTTTGTTTTCAATGCAACCCATCAAATCTAGTCAATATCAGGAGGTAAAATATGGCATACAAAAAATAATGCAATCTTAACCCCCCTCCAGTGGTAGGTCAATAGCAAGTATTCCATACATATCTGCATTACTCTAAGGTCTGTTGTTCAATATGCTGAGTGCACTCTGTGAACTAATAGAAAACTTATGCAAATCAGATCAATAGGATATCCATATGTACACTGCCTACAGCTGTGCAAAGTCACCAAGCAGTTCGCTTAATCTAATAACTGATATCAATAGTTTATTTTGAAACCAAGTGGAGCAAAAAAGAAAGCAGTGTAATTAGATTGGCACAGTTTGCCTTCCCTGTCTTCTCCTTTCTATTCACTTACAATTAATGGCATGTGTCATTATGGCAGCCAAAGGGCGAGTCATAGGGAATAAATGAATGGCATCTCAGCTTAGAGAAAATATTTCATGTTGAACAACAAATACATATTTGTGTAAAGGAGTCACCACCAGCTTCGACGGGCGATTCTTAATTATGGATAAAGTACGGCTAGCAGAAAAGCATAAGGTTTGTTTTGAGGTCTTTTGAGATGCTGCACACATGCAAACAAGTAAATGCATGTTTAATCATGTTTAATTTTTGCAGCTATTTTGGATAAAAATTATTTAAACTTGATTTTGATAAAACAGGTCGAAATGCAGGTTACATGTAACTATATATGGAAACAAAAATGAAGGTGAATCTTTTGGATTATCAAAAGAAGTGAAATGTTCAGATATTCATTGTTTGTTAATTTCAAATGTATGGCCATATTTGGAATGAAATTATGATATAGTACATACTGTGTGGTATACACTTGCCACCTACTATTTTTTATTATCACAAAAAATATTACGCAAAAAAGTACATGCTAATAACAATAACGGTTCCAAATATTAGTATGCCACATTGTCACATGACCTCATTATGTGCATGTTTTTTCCAGCGAATATTCCATCATCTGACCATAAAGGTGGCTAGTTTTATAATATCATTTTGTTTTTTGGGGGGTAACAGGCCTTTACTAAAATCTTTACGTTAAAAAAAAGGGTGTTACATTCCACTTATATAAAGGAAAGTTCCCAAATTGAAAATTCTGTCCATTGTTTACTCACCCCGTTGGGGTTTTCCTGTATTCTAGTGTTATTCTTCACAATATAAGGTCTGTTCACAAAGTGAGAACGACAGAAACCACCGTTTTTAATGACATGAGGGTGATCAATTAATGACAGAATTTTCATTTTGGTGAACTATCCCTTTAATTCCAGTAACCTCACTGAAAATCCAGTTTGTCACACTGAAAATTGGTGGTGAAGCTGAGATATTTTGGTAAATGTAGTAAGTCATACCACAGAAACACTGGGAGTAGTTTGGTAATACTGTACTATTCTGGACAGTCTATGTCTAGAATAGTATGTCAGAGACCTCATGACTCAAATTGCACCATTGCCATAGGCTAACCTTCACAATTGCACTTGTGGAGTGACAGAAATGACCAGACAAACTCAGCAATTATTTACATGGTGTCCAGCCAGTTAGTCAGTCAGTCAGGCCTGAGTCAGATGGTAGCCAGACTCATAGACAGCAGGTGAGCTCATACAAGCTTTCCTTCTACAGCCGGAGGGCACCACAAGAGAATATATTGAGAAAACGTGGTAAGCATAAAAAAACAAGACAATGTTATATAGAGAATAGCAGCAGAGGGAGTCTCGATTTCCAGAAACATATCCACCATCGCTTCCTCTCAAACAAAACAATTATATTGATTGAAAATTACTCTTCAGTATTGGACACTTTTATTATAATGAAGCAAGACCAAACCTCCAAACTGCTGAGGTGAAATCAACTCGATTTAAAAGCAAATGTGTGTTAACAGCAGTACGCGTCAGATTACGAAGCCATTGTTGGCTCTAATTGCATTTTGCAAAACACAGCCATTGGTATTCATAGAATTCATGTGTGAGTAAATGCCTCCTTCCATCCACAGGCGCATAATTGAGGAGGCTGAATGGTTGCTGCGGCAAGTGTGGCGGACGTGGAGAATCTCTGTCAAAGTATTTGGGTGCAAGTCATAAATCCATAATTAACCTCCCAGGTCCTTCAGAAGGCTATTATAGTGAGGGATCATGCGAGAGAAGCTTCTCGCTTTATGGCTGCAGCTGTGTCCCCACTACACTTTAATGTGTTTATTTACTAGTTCCTCAAGAGTGTCTGCTCACAAGGTCTTTCTCAGGTGATACAGCAGCCACATACACGCTGGCCATTGCCATGTCCCAGTCACCCCTCAGCCAACAGAGACCTTGTTATGAAGAAAAATGGAGGATGGTTGAGAGCAGAAGCTTCTGGAAGGATGGATGGCTGAACTCCAGTGTATGACCTCTTTGTGCATCTGCAAGGGCATCCGTGTTGTTTTTGGAGGTGCAGGTGCTTCACTTAAGCTATTAGAAGATGGGGATGTGTCACTGTCCCTACAGTTTGACTTGGTGAGAGAAGCTTAATTACAGACTTGAGAGATAAAACTGGTTTATTCCTTTAATATTCCAAACTTTGGGATTCTCTGAAGAAATCAGTTCCCTTTCAGTCGGTCACTCCAAGTCAAGTCGGAGAACGACGAATTGGGATCTCGCTTAATGGACCCATCACTTCGAGGTGTAACTGAACGAGCCAATGCCAGTGCATGCGATTATTGCATCCCAGCGGTGGCGGATCACAGCGTGATTATACTTAGGCAGCATTTGTCTCAGCACATACTTCCGGCGTATGTTCTGTCTTATTCGCGGCTGAGTCGTGATTACATTCGTTCTTGCGCCACCTGACGACCATTCTAACCCTGAAGCTAAAGACGGCATGCGGTTCGTCGTGTTGGGTGTAACAGCCGCTCATCAGCAGTGGGTTTCCCGTGTCGTGGGTTGCACACATCAGCGTGGTCACTACCCCCTGTTTGTGTTGCGGATGATCATCTCCCCTGTGCGCCTCATCACGCTAAAAGAGCTTTTTCCCCTAAGAGAGCAATTTCGGGTGTGTCTTTTTAAAGATGACGTTGCTTGGCAAACTTGATGTTACGTCTTTGTAAAGATGATGTGGGTTTTGCTATAGACAACGTATCACCCGGGTGTTTTTGGATGTGGTCGTTACCTGGTGCTGGGTGATGGTTACGATCGCTGCCTCACGTGTCTGGGCTTGAAGCACGCTGAGGTGGCTTTCGTGTATGGCTCATGCTCCCATTGCGGGGGTTTGACCATCTCGGAGTTGCGGACCGGATTCCGTTACCTGCAAGGGGGCGGAGTGCACCGTGCCACTGCTTAGATCTGGGGTTCCCTCTGGTGGCATCCGGGGGCGTCCTTTTTCTGGCGGTGTGCGGACTGGTCTTACGGTCACGGTGATGAATTCCCCTCCAACAAGGAAGGGGATGCCCCAGCCAGCCGGCACTCCAAAACCAGCGGAGCTCTCAAAAGAGCAGGCTGGACCCTCCTGGGGGGTACCACCGGTTTCTTCCAAGGCTCCCCCCCCGATCGGAAAATGTCGATTGCAGCATCGAGGGTGATACATTTTCATAAATTGCAGTGACTGCTCTAAAATTTGAAACACCAATGTTTCAGGAGTTTAGAAAAATGCTTATTCGATAACTTTTATTTCCAATATGGGTTTATGTATAGCTATGCTTAATTTTTTTTTTTTTTAAAGATTAACTGTTTTTTTCCAAGTCATTGTTAGATTCCAGTGTTTACTGTTATAGCTTTGTAAAGATTTGATTCCAAAAACAGTATCATAGCTGATAAAATATTTATTGTTATGATTTTAAATATGTATTTAACCTCAGAATGATCTCAAAGTAAGTCTGGTTTTGTAGTGGCTGTACTTCAAAGGGGACATTGATCTTCCACAAGTAGGTATGATTCTTTAGGGTCTTCAGAACGTCTGTCAACCTTACCTTTGTTTTTAATTCCTCAATGGTCGTATAACAACACTCTTTTTACCTTCTCTGTTCACAGCAACCTGTTTCGGTGCATGTTTCTTTAAATGCTAATGAACTCTGCTCACCCGACCCTTTCTTCCACGGAAGAGCTAAGGCGATTTGCAAATAATCATAAAAAGTGTCAGACTTACTTCTTATGGAGGTGCAGCTGCATCACGAACAATGGGTACTGATCTATCCTTGAGTTTTAACTTTTTAACAAAACCTGCCTTAAATATCCCTTGTTTCAGACAAGCATTCAGAGTACAATTATTTGCGCAGACAACAACGAATTTTAGGTGTATTCATCCCCGCAGTACCAGAAAAAAAACAAACTAATGCACTGCGTCCTCGTGGCTCTGGTACGAGAGAAAATTTAGATTTTTCTTAGTCCACAAAACACCTGCAGTCAAGGACATTGTTCTACCTGCTGAGCGTGTAAGAAAATTATGGGCCTTTTTACCGGCTGAGGGAAAATATGCAAGATTGGGCATCTTACGCAGTGTGGCAGGGCCTACAATATGGCATCATACTGCTCAAAAATCAAACGGCTTGATAATTGAGACTTTTCGGATTTTGAGGGAGTAAAAAAAAAGATGAAGGATTTTATTATTTTATGGTGGTGTGTCAACACTGCTAAGATACATTTATATGCAAATACCATGTAAAAGTGAATTTTGCATCCAATGTCTACTTTAAAATAGGCTTGCCGCGATAGACTGTCTGACATCCCGGTGTTCAGCCGCACACCGTTTTCACTGTCCCCCCCGCGGCCCGACCCCCACCGCGATTTGATTTTTTTTTTTTTATGTATAACTCATTAGTTCCGTAAGAACAGACACTACAATTAAAAACTGAACATGGCTGCTCAATGCAGCATGCCGAACGACAGTCGCATCACAGATTTAATTTATCCAGTGAGGAGAGCTGACTGACAAGAAGAGTGAGGTGAGGTTTATACCTGTTTGGCAATATTTTGGATTTTGAAAAGCCTGTTGGTTTTTGCCGTTTATCTAAGGTGATTTTGGAATTTTTTTTAAACATCCGTTTCTTATTTAATTGGTCCACAGTGTTTGCTGATTTTTTACTTTATTTAAACATTGTGTCATTTATTTATTTATTTGACATCAGGTGGAGGCCTTCCTCCAAGCTTTTCTTCCTCGTTTCTATATACTTTCTACGTTCTTATTGTATTTTGGTTATATATATCTCTTTGTACTTAAGCCATTTCCAGTTTGTATACCATTTACTTAAGTAAGTTTTATTGTTATTCTATATTCCGGCATCCCGCCATCGGTGTATTTTTGATTTGTTTGTTAATAAAAGTGCTAGTTTTATATATATATCGGCTAAAGTGATTTGACATTGTTGCCTTCAAGCAATTGACGCCAAACTGCAGCTAATTCGAAAATGTGAAAGTAAAATGCGCACGCGCTTTTACAAGCTATTTAAAATCGAAGGAAAGCTAGGAAAAGAGGGAATGTCCCCCATGGTGATACCGGTATTACCGGTGTTATCACACATCGATTACCCGGTGGGAAAATTTCCTCACCATCACAACCCTACTTTAAAACTGAAATATAATCTTAATTGTAACGATCGAGCTCATGGAAATAGAATTTACCGGACTCAAACTAGTTATAATTAATTATAAATATGTAGATCCGCTGTAGATATTTAGCTTACCTCTCAGGGTCAACTGTCTTGTCAATTCTAAAACGTTAATTTCCTGGTTAAAGGAAATAACTTCTTACTGTACAATTCTACAAATGCTTGTAGCATAAATCTGCATGATTAATTGACTCCAGTTATAGCAAACACTGAACCACGTCAAGTGTGATACAAGGAAGGTTTTATTAACTACATAAACACTAAAACTAGTCCAACATACTACATAAACTAGTCTAACATCCTACATCACATTAACTGGTCTAACATACACATACACACACACACAGTCATACAGTTGGTATATGAAAGGGTTAAAGCTTAGCTCAGTACAGAAAAAACATAAGGAATGAGATTTATGGAACCATTTGCATATTCAGCAGATCTACACCTGAGGGAAACATCAGATTCTTAGTTCAGACACACTTTTGTAAAAAGGTGCAAATTATACCTAATTAATAAGACTAAGTTTGCTACTTGCAAGTCTCGTCTGTCTGAAAATAGATTCCTGATGCAATCTTAAGGCCCAAGATTTTTTGCTGAAGTTGGTTGATGAGAAAGAACAAGTTTGAGTCAGAGGATCTTGGTGAAATTGAAAGGACAAGGCCAAGGCCTGGCACAAGCTTAGGGTTTCTGGGAGCGTTTTTCTCACATCCTCTCAGAATTAAAACAAACCACCGACATGGGTGGGTCCTTGGTGTGAGGCCTTTAAGGTCTGAGAAGATTCGCGCCTCTCAAGATGGGCTTGCCCAATTGGGAAGTCCGGAATCTCAAGTGGGAGATCTGAGATACTGGGGCATTTTTATGCCCCTTTGTTTGAAAGCATGGTAATTTGCAAATGAAACTCGGATAAAATTATTAAAGACTCTTAGAACACTAATTTGTTGCGTAGGTGTAAACATACAATAGACACTCTCAAGTACTTAGCGCCGCATCATCAACGAATTCATAGGTACTAAACATGGTAGATGTAAGCTATATATATATGTAAGCTGACAGGAGAGAGTATTTCGATCATAAGCCTGCATAAAACAATATAAAATCTCAAAGACAACATACACAATGACAATAATATACACAATGACCTGAAGAATGTGTGTTCATTCAAGAAAGGTTTTTCTATTAATTAATTAGCAAAGAAAAGTCTTTCCCTTGTGGATTTTCCTTATGGGCATGGAAGCGATTTTCTTCACCTAAATTCCATGAGGTCGTAAATGTATCTGGTGTCAGTGTTGCAATGGAACCAGGGCCTGTTCGGCTTCCTGGGGTGTTACAGAGTATTTGTTAAATAAAGCTAACAAAATATATATTGTGTGTTAGATTGGTCCAGACGCTACAAATTCATTGATGAAGATTTTGAAAGTGCACAGTAACGTGTTGAGTACTACGGTAGGTATTTAACCCTGCCTGTTAATACATTTTAAAATGATAAATAACAATTGAAAACATTAAAATATAGACCTAGGTATCAACAGTACTTAGTACATTATTAATAAAGTAATTGAAAAGTTTACACTACTTATTACCTTTTTAAGTAACAAGGACCTTGTAATCTGTAACCTATTACTTCCTCCCATCTCATGGCAAATACGTACATGGGGGCACATTTTTGCAAGACGCGAAATACGTACCAATAAGTACAAATCACTGCAGTTTCCAAAATAAATGAACACTAAGGCGAGTATCTCAACACCTTTTAAATTAAGTTCACACAGAGTCGATGTACCGAGTGCGATTATAAAGCGTAATTTCGCATAAGTACTGTGAGTATTATGTTGTGACATTTCAAAACATTTTTAATATGCTTGAGATTTGAAAACTGTATGCTTTTGAGTGTTACAACCAGCCATATCCGCTCATATCTGGGTTTTTTCAATAACGATAGGTTGTTCGGTACTCACGGAGTACGGAACGTACTTGAGGGTAGGGGCTAGGACTCCGTTCGACTCCTTTTTAAACTATGGTTCGACAAACAGTTCAAACCCAAGTAAGTTAAAATGGCACGGTTGCATCAACAAATGCGTTTTTTATATCAGTTTTGCATTTGTTAAAACTATCGGGTAGGTTTAGGGTTGGGTTTGGTGTAGGGCATATTTCCAACACGATAAAGCATTAACTTTTAGCAACAGTCCCCGAATATTTGAATTCTGAACCGCCGCTGGGTGGGGGGCAATACACTCCTGAAGAAACATAATAAAAACCACGCATAAGATACCTAATCAACGTACATAAAAACTTGCAGGGTGTGACTATTGAAGCCGTGGTTAGCGCCCACTCAGTTGACATATCTCTTTGACACTCGCGAAATGTCTGTAAGACGTCAAAACATGTTTCAGAAATGTCCTAGGTACGTATTTTTATGAGACTGGGTTGTACATTTCCCAAGTAACCTTCCCAACACTGACTAGTACAATATACTGACTAGTACAATATACTGACATCGGGCAACTACCAGGTGGACAGTAATTAGCAAGATGTTTACTGCACCTCTATAGCACATATAAACACACACACAACTTTTGCTAATTCGCTAGCACAGTTCAAACATCTGGAATGAGCTAGGCTCTTAAAAACCACATAGTAATAACTACCCTAGTTGTTTTTGTTTTCATTTTGGTGCCAGGCATGAAGTTGGAAAAGTTTGTCTCGATCTACATTTTTGCTAAACACACCTACGCAATTCACTGCAGTTTCCAGCTGAAAAGACCACTAGTGGCAGTAAAACACCAACAATTTTTATTCCTTTTTGCACAAATTATGATTTCAGGGGCAAATTATTGACAATAAATATTTATTTTTGTGTAGAATCGTGCACATACTAGATACTGTTTTTTGACATTTTCATCACATAGTACGGTTCGGTATCTCACCTGGTACAGCACTGCACTTAGTACAAGTACAAGTTCTGTAAAAAAACTAGTTACAACACTTAAAGAGCTCAAAGACTTGTAGAAGCAAGATAAAATGGTTGCATGGTTGCTTCAACAAATGTGTTTTCCACTCAGTGTGTTTTTCATGTCATTCCTGAACTGCCACAATACCTACAGTAAAACCAATGTAATAAAATCTTGTCATATTCAGATCTTTTTCGAACAGAATGCTTTTTAGGGCCACTCATTGGACATTTTACTTTGACAGTAGCCATGTTTACATGGACACGTTTTGTTCTATTTTTGTTTGGAATGAAATCATTCAAACTGATGAATCTGAATATAGTGTTTACATGAACGTGCAATAAAGTACTGATTGGGTTGATGTGCGTGTTTATGTCACAAGCTTCAAATCGGAATTTATTTTTTTTACATGCGCACACTGCACAAATATAAAGAGTTTCCCACTGTTTTTGCATACTAACCATCCTCCTTTTCTTTGTTTTAAAAAAGCAGACTTAATATTGATCTATTTTGGGTCCTAATTAGGAGACGATAAGCACTTGAAGCTTTGTGCAATGATGCTTATATTAATCTAGCAGTAAAAATGTCCATTCCCGCTCCCAAAACAAGACATCTGCAGATGAGAGTTCGAAGCAAATTTCACAAAGCACAACGAATCTCCTACCCACTTCCACAGACATTGAAAGAAATTTTAGATCGAGGACGACAGCATTTATTCTATTCAACAACAAAAAACAATATTGGCTAATTCTGTGCATCATTACACCATTGCTACATCACTGCACATGTGCAAAACGTTCCACTTTTGGTTTTCACTCCGATCAAGTGTTTACATGTCCTATCGAATGGATTAGAAAAGGTTTATCCCACCCCTCTCAACACGATTGAAATTTCAATCGGTTTTGGCATTTTTATTCCAATTGAGGTGTTTACATGGAGCATTTTCATTCAGATTGGCCTTTTAAACTGATTGTAATCGGCACCTAGTGTTGAAAAATGAGCGAGAAACAACATAATATAATTTTGCGGATATGTCGCAACAGGTATGTTTTTCCAATAAAGCCTGGGTCTGAAGTTTCAGAAGTGCTAAGAATCTAAGAAATTAAAAACGGTTCCTAAAACTAGATTTTTTTTTCTCTATAAGAACATTTGGATAATCCTTTCCATTCCCATGTGGTTTAATCTCAAGCAAAACTCATTAAAACAGTAAGAGAATATCACAAAAGACTTTCAAGCCAATAGGCTCACCGCTAACATGATTAAATCATTGATCCCCCAGTAAAGCTGGAGGCCTCAAGGTGCAAAATGACCTTTTAATAAAATCAGGGAAATCTGGTTACCCAGAAAATAACCGATCAAAGTTAAGGTCAGGTGACTATGGTGGCATTTTATCCATGTCATATTGAAAAGGTATTTATTTATCCTATTTTTTCTTGCAGCAAGTACAGATTTGCTAGCAGTCTGGAGGACTAATTGTAATCCTGTACGAGACAGAGCCATCTCTGCTTTTCATTAGGCCCAGAGGAAGGATCTCCATCAAAGTCCACATCAGCTTTCAGGGCCATGATTCTGGGCAAGAGCACATTTTCATTACGGTGTTCTTAACCATCACCGGACAAAACTGGCTGCTGCCCTCAATCTGGAGATCACATATTTTCAGTGCGGCTCAAAAGTGCATGAGGTTCAGATAGGCAATCAGTGCACATCCACAGTGCTGAACATTAAAACAGTGAGGAGGATTTAATCATTTTCATCTTGAATGTAGCAATACAGCAAAGGCTTACAGAGAAGAATGGGAAGTCTTATAATTTCGTAAGCTTGTTCTAAGGCAGCGTTGATTATATTTAGTCCAAAGTGGAGACCCTCAAAGCCTCACACGTTATTAAAATCGTAAATGAAGACCAATCCAAGGGACCGGCTCCAAAGCTCTTCCCTCCTCTTCAACATTCTGTGGATCTTAATTTTCTTCCTATATTGCCAGAAATAAATTTCTTATCTGTGAAAGCCCCTTTTTATTAATGACACCAGATGAAATATCACTTCATTTCAAATTTAATTACAGGCCATAATATTTCCTTCCCTGAACCAGGCTGTGATGGTTATGCAATTTTTGAGGTAAAGATGACTATGCCGTGTTCAGAAACATAACATGGATGTGGTTGGACCACTGCCAGTAAAACTAAATCAACGATTTGAAGGTTATAGGACATTTGGTTCGCTAAGGTAAATATGACACAGTTCAAAAGTTTGGGGTGGTAAGATTTTTAAAATATATTTTAGAAAAGTTTCTTATGTTCATTATGGTTAGATTTCGTTTCAACAAAAATACAGTAAAAACATAATATTGCGGAATAGTTTCCCATTTACATTAATATGTAATGTAAATAATGTAATTTATTTAATGTGATAGACAGTGAATTTTCAGAAGACATGAATAGGCTCAATGCATCGATCCTTCAGAAATCATCTCAAATCCTGGATGCCTGCTAAGAATACCTGTTATATGTCGTGGAAAACAGTTGTGCTGCTTAATTTTTTGAAAACCAAAATTTTTGTCAGGAGTTTTTGATGGACAGAAAATTCAAAAGAACAGATTTACTTTAACAAAATATATTTTAATTGTATTATAAATGCCTTTACTGTATTTTGGTCAAAATAAAGACTTTGAGTGATTGTTGAGTTATTAAAAACAAGCAGAGGCATATCATATTCGGAAAATAATACCAAAAATCTGATTAATAGAGGACTAGCTTTGCAGTAGTTCAAAATAATTTAGGCAACATTTTACAGCAGAGTGAACTTGCATTTATAAGCACTTTATTTTGTCATTTGGTCTAAGTATATTTCTCTTTAATTTAACATCTGACATTCAGTGTTGTACTACAGACTTCAAATGCATTAAGATCTTTGGAAAACTCATGCACTCGCTTCTGTTTTATGACCAAAAATCTCAAATTAAAATGTAAAATAACAAACACGCAATAATTTAAGCTAGGAGGCATTTATCGCTTAACAGAGCCAGTAAGTTCCAATACATTAACTGTCTGTTACTGTCATTGAAATGAGTTAGAATGCACAAACAGAGGGATGCTGATTCGGCAGTTTGCTACAAAATGCTGCTGCTGGCTACATGTTGATGATGAGAGATGAATAAAGCAAATATGATAAATTAGACGGAACATAACACTACTGTTATTAATTACAATTAATCATTTCAGAGTTTTCTGAGGCATTATTCTAAAATACGGGCTGGTTGATGCATTGCCAGAGTCTGGAACAGTTTGCAGATCATCTCATTATACTGAACAGAAACTGATCTGGGGTCAGTCCAATGATGGGAGCCATTCTGAATGTGTCTTGCTTGTTCAGCTCCGCAGATGGAATTTCATCTTAATTGACAGTTACCTCGCTTCATTTGTCAAGCAGACAGATGCTTCGAAACAGAGTCTACCTATAATAGTGACTCCGAGGCTGCACATGGGATGTCGGAGTGAGAGGTGGAAGATGTTATGAAAGATGCTGTCTGGATGGGTCAGTTAGCATGTCATGGTGCCTCTACAACCATTCCTTCTTGTGTTTTGCAGTTGTCCTCTGTATTCCTGAAACGCAATGTTTTTAATCTGTCCGAGCATTGATCCACAAACTGTGCTGTCAGGGCAGGCCTTTGTTTCAGCATGCTACCTTTCAGCTGTCATTTACTGACAGAGCTTAGATGCATCCTGTGTAGCTTTAACAGGAGAAAACCACACACCTCTGACCTTTTAAACCCTTCATCTTTTGTTATTCCTCTGAGCAAAAGCACCTTGTCCCTTCATAGGTTTTGTGAATGTACCTAGAGATCGTTCTATTGAGAGAAAGACATCCAAAGACAGGTACGGATATCCAGCTCCTGTCGAGCCAAATGGTCCTGGATTTATTGTATGAGCTCCTCATGCACTGTGCATGTGCGGTAAGAACTGGACGCAGAGCAAGCCCGTGGAGTCAGCAGTTTTACACCTATTAGTTGTTTTTCTCAACAATAGGTTTCGACACTGGGACACAAAAAAATGTAGTGTTTCTTGGGTCCTTCATGCATTGGATTATTAAAGAAATAGTTCACCCCAAATGAAAATTCTCATGTTTATCACAGAAAACAATTTTTCATTTAAATGGGTCTCAGAACGGACAAAAAACACCATAAAATCATCATACAATCATCTATATGACTGTACCGTAAAATAGCTTTGTGCTCATAACTTTTAGGGATTCTCTGTCCCGCATCTCAGATGGAGCATCGCGTTGGTACAAACATATTGATGAAATAAACCGCTGTTTTGATAAAAATCACTCAAATTTCCTAAATGGAAAGTTCTCAGGTTACGTATGTAACCCTAGTTCCTAGAGGGAACGAGACACTGTGTCGGAAACGCTAGGGGAATGCCCTTCAGCGTAACGGGCTCTGAACCTCGTGTGTAATCAGACAAATAGATGGGCGAGACGTCACGGCGGGTGATGTAATGACCAGGAAGCTATAAAAGCAAGTGAGGTGAAGACAGCGGCAGCTTCTGGAGAATGAGGAAAGCGCTCGCAGGGACGCCGGAAGTATGGCAGGAGATGCAATCGCTCGTTCCTGCAGCATGGGTTTGTAGCGAATCAGCTCATGGGGAAATATGGATAATTAACCATAACTAGTTATAATTAACTATTCATATTTAGATCCACTGTAGATATTTACTTGAACTCTCAGGGTCAACTGTCTGTCAATTCTAAGACGTTTAAAACTTTTTTTAGTTTCCTGGTTAAGGGAAATAACTGTCTTACTGTACAATTCTACAAAAGCTAGTAGCATAAATCTGCATGATTAAGTGAATCCAGTTATAAGCAAACAATGAACCACGTCAAGAGTGATACAAGTAAGGTTTTATTAACCACAAACACTTAAACTAGTCTAACATACAACATAAACACATAAATGGTCTAACATCCTACATACACACATAAGCTGGTCTAACATACACACACACACATACAGTTGGTAGAAGGGTTACAGTTAACTCAGTACAGAAAGAGGCATAAAGAAGGAATTTTATGGAACACTTTGCATATTCAAAGATCTAAACCTGAGGGATACGTCAGACTCTTAGTTCAAAAACACCTTGTAAAAAGGTGTAACTGATACTCAATGCATCAATTAATCAGACTAAGTTTGATACTTGCGAGTCTCGTCTGTCTGAAAGAGATTCTTGATGCAATCTTAAGGTTTCCAGTTGACTTTTTGCTGAAGTTAGTTGATGAGAAAGAAGAGAGTCAGATAATCTTGATTGAAATGGAAAGGACAAGGCCGAAGAAAGGCCTGGCACAATGCTTTGGTATCCTGAAGCGTTTTCTCACATCTTCATCTTAGCATCTGACCGAACCACAGACTGGGCGGGTCACATGAAGTGCGGACTTTAAGGCAGAGAAGATCCCGATCGCACGATGGGCTATCCAAGGCGAAAGGCCGAACCAAGTGGGAGTTTTGAGATACTGGGGAGTTTTATGACTCTTTGTGTGGAAACATGGACTCTTAGTATCTGGAACTTGAATCGAAATTACTAAAGATTTTTAGGACACTAATATATTGCCTATGTATCCACATATAATATACAATCTTGTTTAGATCATCAGAAGGTGAATTCATAGATACTAAACACGGTATATGTAAGGTTATATGAATGAGTGGTTTATCGTAAGCATGAATCAAATATTCTATAATACAACAGATTAATACAAAACAGGAATAATATACACAATGGCCTGAAGAATATGTGGGTTCATTCAAAGAAAGGTTTTCCTATAAATTAATTACGGTAGAAAAGTCAATTTCTGCTCTGCCTCTCTTATGGGGACAAAGAGTGGGTTAGCCTACTCACATTCCTGGGGGGTATAAAACCCGTGATATCATGATTAGTTGTCATGGTGACCAAGGGGGGCTGGTGTTCAGCAGAAATCCTGGCATCCTGTTTATTGAGTGAGGGGACTGTGACGAGTTGTTAATCTAATGAATAATTGATTTGTTAACTCAAATAAAAATTAGTGTGTCAGATTAGTCGAGACGCTACAATACGTAACATGAGACGTTTTCTCAGGAACTCGAGCTGCATTGGAAACGCTAGGGGAACGAGAATGCCCACGCCGCCAGACTTACAAATCCCTGCCCAGTTGTGGAAGCTAGGGCGAGAGAACAGAAGAGCCAGGAGTGGCTCGCATTTCTAAGTCATTTAGAACCGAGAGGTCAGAGGCGGGGGACATCGCTGGGAGCAGATGTCCGCCTGGAGACACCTGGAGGAGGCTCAGAGGCCGCCACACTTTAGTAGAGTGAGCCTGACCCAAGAGGCGAAGGGGGGGTGTGTTTCAGCTGCAGGGACAGGACAACTGGCTGCAATCGAGGGAAAGATGAATGCAGCCAAGTACAGGGATATCCTGGACGAAACCTTCTCCAGAGTGCTCAGGACCTCAGACTGAGCCGAAGGTTTACCTTCCAACAAGACAATGACCCTAAGTGCACAGCTAAAATAACGAAGGAGTGGCTGCACAACAACTCTGTGACTGTTCTTGAAAGGCCCAGCCAGAGCCCTGACTTAAACCAATTGAGCATCTCTGGAGAGACCTAAGAATGGCTGTCCACCAAGGTTTACCATCCAAACTGACAGAACTGGAGAGGATCTGCAAGGAGGAATGGCAGAGGATCCCCAAATCCAGGTGTGAAAAACTTGTTGCATCTTTCCCAAAGACTCATGGCTGTATTAGATCAAAAAAGTGCTTCTACTAAATACTGAGCAAAGAAAGGGTCTGAATACTTAAGACCATGTGATATTTAAGTTTTTCTTTATTAATAAATCTGCAAAAATGTAAACAAATCTGTGTTTTTCTGTCAATATGGGGTGCTGTGTGTACATTAAATGAGGAAAAAAAATGAACTTAAATGATTTTAGAAATGCTGCAATATAACAAAGAGTGAAACATTAAAGGGGGTCTGAATACTTTCCGTACCCACTGTATATATATAATATATATAATGAGATTATATACCACCACAACTGCCTCCTCATTTTAAAACACCACAGCACGCCCCGATTATAGATATAGATATATATATATATATATATATATATATATATTATCTATATAGCTAGTTTGGTTTCCATTTAATAGTTAAAGTTAGTTATCTTTTGTACTCAGCTTAAAATAGTGAATGATAGATAATGATAATAACCCTGAAGCACATCTATAATTAAAGCCACTGATTCAGAAGCTGTCATGATGTACTGATCAGTCCGTTGTTCACTTCAAGATGATTAACATCTACTATCTGCAGCTGTTGTGACAGAGACTGTTGGTCAGTGTCATGTTTCTCAGGTTCAAACAGTTTCATCCAGTCCTGAGGAATAGAAATCAGTTATGTTATTAAACATCTGTGCGAACAGCTGCAGCCAAGTACTGGAGCTGTTTGATAGTGCCAAACCAGATGATACTTCATTTGTGCACTTCTTAAACTTGGTGTACACTCTTAAGGGCTGGCCACACTAAACTTTTCATTCCAGGGACTTGCATTCATATGCATGCAAATGCAGGAGACCTGAAACGCAAGCTCATTCAAAGAAGTTGTACTTTGCACCAAGTGAAGCCAAAAGAACATTCAGTTTGTTTGTTTTTTTTTATATAATGTTACACATTTAAAAGTGGCTGTCATAAAAAAATGATGGATTTATTCAAACAGTAAATCAGTAAAAAAATATATAATATGTTATATGGTGCATATATTTAGCAAAATGCCCCTCTCTACAGTTTATTTTTCTATATGACTAATGAGTTTATGGTCACCGAATAGGTTTTTTCTGAGGTAAATGTGACGTTACGTGCATTGTTTACAAGACGTTATGTTGACGTCTTTGCGCAGCTGAAACACTGATTACATGAGACAGGATATGGATTATAAAGTTGTACTCTTTCTTTTAACTTACCTTCGGATGTTTAGTCATGTTTATTTTGTACTGAAACTGGTATTAATATGGAGGAGATGATTAGTTCACGTGCGCCTCGCGCTACTGCGTCTGTTGAACTGAGGCGCTACAGCGATCTGACACTAGGGTTGCCACCCGTCCCTTAAAATACGGAATCGTCCCGTTTTTAAAGGTAAAATGATGTGTCCCATTTGAAATCAATACGGGACGCGATTTGTCCCATATTTTACAAAGGCCAACTCATAGTTGAATCAACAAATAAGTATTTTGCACCGTTTATAATACTAATAGCAATTATAATTAAATCAATTTCATAAAAAGTATTAGAGAACCTCATTTGCGCGTGATTGCATAGCGACGGAGTCTCCAGAACGTGCGCCGTTAAAGCAGCATGCGCTAAACCTGCGCGCCACGGTTTAAAACATGTAGAGCTCAAATCTGCCTGTTGAACACAAGACTCTCCAGATGTAGGGCTGAATGGGAAAGTTATATCAATGGGTCTGTCCAGTAACTATTGATGAACGCGCAGTTTGCAGAGAAGCTTTCAGTTGCTCACGTGGCGGTCTGCCTTAAAGGCATAGTTCACCCAAAAAGGAAA